>BMAW01107598.1:0-25654 GCA_019974015.1 Nephila pilipes
GAAATAATTAGTATAAGAATGTAACAATAATGGCTTAGTTTAATACAATGAGTTTTATAGTGAGGTACATGTACACCTATGGTACATGAAAGAGTACATATTTTGTAAAAGAGTGCATATATTTCAGTTAAATGTATGCTTATCTAAAGTAATTAATGTATTTTATGTTTGTCTAATTGTATTATTAAATTCTAAACTTTCCGCTCCAATTAATATATCTGCGAATACTTTAAGCTTCCATTTCATAATAGATATACATATATGCTGCACATGTATATAAATAAACACACATACATATATACAAACGTATATAAATAACTCATACATACATACAAATATAAGTGTGTATTTAAACATGGTGTTTTGAAAATCATAGGCAAAAATATAAGTCGCTATAAAAAACATCTAATCAATTTGCATCCTACGTTAAACCACTAGATGGCGCTGTAATTGAAAGCATAATGTACTAATTTTCAAATATGTCGTCATTTCTACCGCAGATTTAGGAGGCAGGGTGACGTACAGTACACCATAACCTCATGAAATTCATAGAAGAAATGACGATGTGTAAGAAAACTCGCACTTTACGCTTTCCATTACAGCACCATGTAGTGTTTTATCGCTTGCTCTTCCTCTCTGCAGAGTAGTTTAAAAATTGTTCATTGAGATGTTTTCTATCACGGCAGAAATTCTAACCCATGTATTTCGAAACATTCTGTATTATTATATTACATAAAGGTTTAAGATATATGTTACCAAGTTTAGAATTTAACAGTTCACTGAGACAAACTTGGAGTAAGATTTTACTTTAGGCTCACATACATTTTAACTTAAATACACGCACTCTCTCTTTTATAATATATGTACCATTCTGGTACTCTAAAGATATATGTACCACAGTTTGAAATTCACTCTGTTAAACTTTATACATAGAAATGCATGAGCGTGTGTTTGTGAAATTGTTCCTTCAGAACTTTTAACTCAATTTAGTTCTAATCCATCTCAGGTATTGCACTACGGCTCTTATAGATTGTGTGATGAGCAACCAGAGAGCATGTTGTACATTAACAAAGTGAACTTACCTTTAAGATTCCTGTAAATAATATATTGCTTCTAATATGCAGTAAAACTTTTCTACTAATGTTCTATTATAAAGGATATTTCTATTGCTAGAGTAAACATATAGAACCCTTTCGTCAAAAATGTAATTTTTTTTTTAAATTTATAGAGATCTTTTACTTCCACTTTTGTTTGTTTATTATGTAAGTTATGTTAATTTAATATAAAGCAGTTAGATGGGGCGTCTTAGATATTATAATATGTGATAAATTTAGCAGCAAATTTCTACGACGAACTCATGACATGCTTGATACAAATTGAAATGAAAAAACAATAATTATTCAACGTTTCGCTAAAGTTTTTGGAATTTTTACTGTGCATACACTGGTGCATTAAAAGTCAGGTTTTTGGCAAAGGGAAAATAATACCAAGCACTAATTGTATTTCTTAAGATAATCATAAAAGATAAGTTTCCGGTTTATATATATATATATATATATACTCTATAACGAAAAAATCAACGAAAAACACCTAGAGGGAACTCTCCGATAGAGACAAAAATTGGTGGAATGAAAAATTATTTGCAGAAAAGAAAATGTTTAAAATTTCAGAAAAATTTAATGATTTATTTCAGAGTTAGATAGTTACAAAGTAGCGAGATGAATAAGATGTTGAGCCACTTCTAGCCTGGATGCAAACTGCTACACAACGTGGCATAGAGTGATAAAGTTCTCAGTTGGTCTTTTGCAGTATTTCTTGCCGAATTTTCTCCAATTGTTGGGCTAGGTCTTCAATATTTCCTGGTTGATAACAATGAATCAAGCGCTGTGACTGCAAATCTGACAATCACTTTGCAATCCCGATCTGCTGTGGACCTATGTCGATCCCTACCATCTTGACAATGAAATCTTCCACTGTCCACCCATTCCTGTCAGCATTCTCTAATCGCCGCTTCGCTTCGAACCCTACGATGAGCGATTCTCCGATTTGCCTCACCTACCTCTATCAATCCAATGATACGACCTCTTTCAAACTCTGACAGTTGCTTGTAATGAGATCGAATCCTGCGGCGAAGCATTTCTTCATTTGTTAAAATAAATCTTGAATCGCAATGCAACAGAAAATTTGACCATTAGATTGAGATTCGATTCTTATATACACCTGCTGAGTGCGTGGTTCCGATGCGCTGCAACTTTCGCTATTCAATCATTGGACACCAAATTTCAATAATTTGCAGACGAAATTTCTTTACAATCAGACATCTCCTTCTTGGTGCGTTGAGTTTTTTGTTATAGAGTATATATATATATATATATATATATATATATATATATATATATGTGTGTGTGTGTGTGTATGTGTGTATGTAATATGTGTATGTATGTATGTGTGTGTGTTGTGTGTGTGTGAAATGGTTTGACAAATTAGGTTGACTTTCAGGTGATGAAATTCTTTATTTGCTCATGATCACATCCGGGACCGTAAAATGGGAAGTCCATCCACAATGTTAGCCAACGCCAGATTGATGTAATTTGGGATTGGTTTGTATTGTAAATATTTATAATTTAACATTCTTAATTTTATGTTTCGTATCGCTTTTAACAATGCGCTTAATTATTTAATTTTATTCCCCCGTCATATTTAAGTTAAGACTTTGTAAGATTGGTTAGCAATCGGTAATTTCGAGGTAAATATTACTTTAATTAGAGTACATTTTTTACACTCCACTTATCAACTTTTTTTAGAAATAGACGTTATTTATAATTGACGATAATTATATTAATGTTATCATAATCACTGTTAGGAATTATTTATACTTTAAAAATATGAGCAGCTTCCTCAGGGCTATTTCTATTGTTATTCATCTTAACGATTTTATTTTCCTCTCATTTTGTTTACACTTTTCTTTTACAATCGTACTAGATTCACAATCTTGCTATATCCACTGCATAGATTTAATTGTTTTGAGATTAATTAATTCAAATTATGTATAGCATTCTGTTTTAAAAATTTTCGCTCACATAAATTAAAAATTAATTCAAAACTACTCATGGTTCTATAAGACACAATTAAATATGGGAGTTCTACATTTAATATGATGAATGTAATATTTTTGTTCATTTCTTCCATCCTTAATTATGAAGCAATTGTTTCACTGACCTCCATTTCTCCTTTAATGGTGGAGAGTCTTGATGTGTTGTAGACTGCTTGTTCCTGTATGTTTCACATGGTCCGCTTTTT
The DNA here is from genome assembly GCA_019974015.1 of Nephila pilipes. NCBI lineage: Eukaryota > Metazoa > Arthropoda > Arachnida > Araneae > Nephilidae > Nephila > Nephila pilipes. The sequence continues at coordinate 3,301 of BMAW01107598.1, forward strand.
TACATGATGTTTACATTACTTGGACATTAAAACCGGTGTTCAAGATAATTGTAACTTGTTTAGAGTTTATTCTTGACCAATGGGCATTAGTTATCATCTTCGTTATTGTTGGTAGACAGTGTTTTGTTTTGGTGTGGTCAGTAAGGGGCATTCTCTGAACTGGTTGGAATGTTAAGGTTTCTGTCGTAGATCCAGTGGTCGGTTGTTGGAAACTCGGTCTCACCTTGGATAACTCGAGGGATGCTGACGAGAAAAGGAATCTTTTCAATTGCTGGATTATAATCTAGACTTCTTTGATTGTATTCCCTCTAAAGTATTTATTATTGGCAGGAGGTACTAGTGGGAAGAGTCTGTTGTCTTTTGAATCATTGGTCGAATGAATTCAAAACTTTATGCTGGTGTAATTAAATTATTTTTCTGGGTATCTATTATTTTGATATTTTTCAAACCTTTAAAATTTTGAGGACTTTGGAATTACATTCCATTTGCATAAGTCTCCTCCAATACTTTTATGATGTAGGATTTTATGGAGGCTATATCCAATTTCATTTGGTAGGAGGTCTCCTTTATCCTGAAAAAATATCCAATATGTATCTCCTAAAGCATTTAAAGGTAGATCTCACTTGTTGGAGATGAATCTAAGCTGGATTGACTCGAGTTCGAACTCGTTCACAAGATTCTATCTCAATTCTCTCAAGGCTGTTGCGATAGTTTTAATTATAATATTACTTTGGAATAATCGATTCACTAGCTTCGTTAAGAAAATTAATGTTTTGCTTCTCAGTTGTATCCAGCACTTAGACTATTTCTTGAAATTACTCAATATGTATTTCCATGTGATGAATAATATTAAAATTGCGAATATCTTCGCAATGGGAATCACATTTTTGACGGTAAAAGTCTTTTGGTGTTAGTATAAAGCAAAAATATTACAGAAACACAGTAAAAAACTAAATAGAGTTCCATAAAATTACAATAAAGACTTGCAGATAATTATTTTTTAGAATGTTGAAAATTAAAGGGAAAAAAATTATAAATTTTTAATTGCAAAAATTATGACAATAGAAGACTACCCCTTTAAATAATACAGAAAGAGAACAAATACATAAAAATAAAATTGACAAAAATAACAAGAAGATAAACTTTTAATTATAAAAATGTACAAACCTAGATACATAAAAGAATGAAAACTAAGAAGAAAGAAAATCATAATATGATTTATAAATTTTGAATCTATGACAGAACATGTTTTACAGGCACAACATATGGTATATAAAATGTGGAGATTCCATACAGTTAAAAAATATCTTAATATATATATATATATATATATGAGTATTATTATTAATCAAAGGAAGTACAAAGAAAGAATGATCATAAAATTAATCAATCAAGCTAAAAAGCATAAATAATACAAAAGCCTTGTAACAATAAGCTACGGGTTTATCATGAACATGCCAAAGTTTTCCCGCCATGTTAAAAATAGAAATGTAGCGATGATCTCTATCAGAGAAAATGAGAACTAATGCAAAAGAATTTTAAAGACAAAAAGTAGTAAAATTAGAAGAATGAAAAAAAGAAAATTAAAAACTTAAAAACAAAGTAAAAAATAAAAGATTTGTATTTCAAAACGATATAAATACAAAATTTTTATAAATTCTTAAATCAAACCCCAAAAAAAATATAAAAAGAATTATAATTACTAAAATTTGAAATTAGTTTTAATAAAATTCAAAGGAAATTCAGTTTCCAAATAAATTTTTGTAAACTTATCGAGTTTCATGTAAATATCATATGTTTTATACAAAATCTGATATCATGCAATATTTATTAAAAATTGAAATTTCTAAAAATATTCAGATTTAAAGAGCTCCCAAAAAAGAAAATTTTATGAATCCAGAAAGAGAAAAGGTCCCTTTTATCATTCATATTACACGAACTTTTATCAACGTCTAATTTGAAAGAAATGTACAAATATCCAGCTTCCTTTTTCTATATTATTCTGCAGTAAATTTAAATACTTTGTATAGATGAAAATGAAATGTTAAAAGTTACTTTCAAGTCTATCTTCTGGTATACCATTGATTTGCTTACATATATTATTGTTAAAAAATATTAAAGATTTTTTATGATTAATATAATTTGGTATTTAAATTTTTGTATTAATAACCTTATGAATATTAATTCTTTATAAATATTTTTAGAAAATTAATAAGGTCATTTATGTTAAGGAAACCCAACCTTTATGCACCTTAGAGCAAATTCTAAAATACAGATGTGGTGGTGGGCACATTTATATTTTCAAATATGCGCATATTACTAGCATTAAATTCAACATGGAACTTTGAGATATATTCATTAAATGAGACATTCTTTCACTGAAGGCATTATCATGAAGAACAAATAATTATATTCTTCGTATTACGCCCTTTAAGGATTGTAACAAACAGAACAGTAGTATTCGGAAATATTAAAAATATTTTAATGCGAGATAATTTGACTTTTTTTTTAGTTCTTAACATACATTTCTGATAAAATGACAAATCAGCTTGGATCATACTTTCAAAACGGGGCAATCCCGGTAAGACTAAGATGTAGTAAAAAAAAAAACAAATAATTCTTTCTTTTCTTTCAAATAAGCTTATATTTCAATCTCTTTCTAATAAGTATAAGATCATTTTGTTTTAAATTTTATTGAAAACTGAACAAGGGGCTATTAGCTAAACATCGGGTGCAATAATTCCAGCTGGCACAGGGTCCCTTGCTCATCTTGATTAGAATTTTAAGAAAAATATTTTTGAACTATAGATATAATTAGGATAAATCTGTTGATTACTAATATACGAGTTTTTATCTATATCAGCGAGTTTTTATCTATATCAGCGCAAATAATAGGAGTTATCTCCGCCTTATTTGTAAAATCTTAAATATTTTCTTTTAATTCTGTACCAATAAGATAAATATATATATTTAAACCATTACTTATTGTTTTAAATTTAACAAGAATTTTTTTGAAATTTTGGTGTAAAAAAATTCAGGTGATTTAATATTATTTAATATTAATACAAATTTACTTTATAAGAAGCAATAATTGTAATAAAAACTTCTTTTTTCTTAAGAACAAAGGAATTAATTCCTTATATTCCTGGTGTTGTGTTCAATATGTGCTGATTATTTCAATTAATGTAGAATGTTTTGTAGAATATTATAGAATGTAAAATTGTAGAATATAATAGGATGCAGAATTGTAGAATATAATAGAATGTAGAATTGTAGAATATAATAGAACGTAGAATTGAAGAATATAATAAGCTGTAGAATTGTAGAATATAATAGAATGTAGAATATAGTAGCATAATTATTAGAAAAAGTATCACATAAAAATTAAATTCTTTATGAAAATTAATAATTCCCGGTTTCAAATTTTTCAAGTAAATATATTCATTACTATTATCTAATTTATTTAAGAGTAATACTTGAACATCATATAATTAATACGTGTATCAAGTGCTTAAAAATGTATATATATATATATATATATATATATATATATATATATATTTCCATTTAATTTCATATCAAAATAAAAGAATATATATAAGACGTATTTATTTGAATTATTTTTTTTTCCGCATTTTTTACAGAGTTAAATGGGAGAAACCATAAATACTACGCTGAACAAAATATTAAAAGAGACAAATCAGAAATTCAACTACCCTGACAAAATACCGGTCTTCGCAAAATGCATGTCCTGTACTTCATCGATAAAGAAGGATTAACTTTCCCTTCAGAAGAGAAGCATTTTATGTATAACTCCGACTTTTTATTTATTTCTTTTCTTTCCAACTGCGTCTAAATCAAATTCTCAATTTGATCTTTCAAAATTTAAAAGCACATTTATCTACTTTACCCAGGCCTTTGCAGCAAAGAGAACCGAATGGGAAGTAAGAGTAACAGGAATTTGTATGGACTTAGCGGCGAACAGTTTGAAGTGAAGTGAAATCAAGAGATGGGTGAAACACGAATGACGAATAAACATTCCTCTTTCGGGCACGTGTTTCCCTGATTTACTGAAAGAGAAATGGGGAATTCGATTATCGTTTAAAATGTTTTGATGCATAGCCAGAAAATGATTTTTGTACACAAAAAAGAACATTTTAAGTCACTGAATCAACTTTTATTGTGGATAAGTAAACAAATATGAAGTAATAGGTAAAAAGAAATTCGAAATATTCGTATATGAAAAGCATTAGGTCTCATAAAAGAATGTTGATAAATAGAACATCTTTGTTTTCAAAGACCATCCTTAAATAGAAATTATTAGTATATGTCGGGATATAACTAAAAATGAATATAATAAATTGAAAGTTAATAAAAGATTAAAAAAAAAAAGAGTTTAAAAAATGAATTTAAAAGAGTTCAGTAATCAAAGTTTTTGAAAGGAACACGACATAAAAAGAAATAAGGATTAAAAATGCATGTAAGTGATTGAAAATGTGTTTGTATGTGTGTAGTAAAAAAAAAAAAAAAAAAAACTAAAATTATAGATATTCAATTTAGAAGACTTAAGAGATTACATTTGTGTAAAAAAGGAAATAAAATTTAGGTCCTTTTGTATGAAAACAACTCTTCGATAAAATTAGTATTAAAGATTTATGAATTATTGTTATTCTTAAAATGAAATAACAAAATCTAATATTTAACTTGTCGATGATTTATATTGCTTTAAAAATACTATTAAAAAGATTTCAATAGAAAAGTACAAAATAATTAAAATTTACCATAAAAATAAACTAAGGGATCTTAGGAGTATTAATAGTTTAGGACAATATTCGTAAAAGAAATGAATTTAAGAGACTAAAAAGTACTAGGAACAAAATTCTACAAAGTTTGAAAAAACTATTTTCACACCCTATTATGAAAGAAATTTAAACAAAGCTTCCTCATTTTATTCTAGGAATTGGAGAATAATCTTAATGAACTGCGGGCATTATATATCCTTTCAGAAAAAAAAATGAGTCTTTTCCATAATTTTATTCATTAAAAACAATGGTAAATATCAAATAAGTATTACCCATTTGGAAGAAATGCAATGTCAATAACATTGCATGAAATTATATAAATTACCATAAAAATCATGTTTTTCTATTTCAAAACTACCCACTAACAATTGAATGGAGTAAATATATTTTAGGACACTGAACTTTTGCTATAATTTCAGTGTATCTCACAAAGAAAAGTAAGTCAAACACTGATAATCTAAATTAGAATGAGCATCTATAGTAAAAATTACTTTTAGACAATTAAAATGGCATATATTTTAAAGATAAATAAAATAGGGAATTAATATCTTTTGATTTAAGGATATGTATAAAAGATTCTATGCAAAGTTTGCAGAGAACAGATTTAGCACACCAAAGAGTACTTCTTTTAGAAAATTAGAATTAAATTTTCAGTTAAATATAAGAATTGAAGTAAACGATGAAATATTGAAAAATGGACAACAGTAAACTTTTCCTATATGAAATCTAAAGGAAATAATAAGTTAGTTAATTGAACATATTTAAACTAAATGTAATTACAATTGAAGCAAACGATAAAAAAAATTGAAAAGAAGCCTGGTACGTCAAAATGCCCCACCTAAAACAATTGGCCCTAGGTTGGGGTGGCCGCGGCAACCTTGAGGTCATGGTTTCAGATTCGTGGCCGGCGGTTTTCGTTCTATTTTTGGTTCAAGCTTTTCCCACTAAAGACCCACGGTATAGCAAGGGCTGATGCACGTTAAGTCTGTCGGGGCTCAAAGTCCTCATTTTGATAGGTGGGGAAGTTAGGAGAAGGGAGTGCCAGGTCAGATGTCGTCCTCGTCACTTGACCTAGGTTCAATATTATGAGGTCCGTCACCAACAGCCCTCTTGTTCCTTCTAGTACGACGTTAATTAAACTTAACTAAAATGGCCCTTGAGTGGCTAAAAATTGAAAATTAAAAATTATAACAGAAATAAAAATCATAAACTTAAAAGTTGAAAAAATTGAATGGAAAATTCCAATAAAGGAAGAAAAAGAAATTAGAGATAAATTAATAATCAATTTAAAGAAGGAAAAAAGAAAATGGCCTAAAAATAAATATTTATTGAAATAAATGAATGCTTATAAACTAAAGTAACTAATATTTCTGTAATCCAGGATATGTATCATGCTTAGTTATTTAACATTTTTTTTCTATAAAAAAAAGTACATTATTTTTATGTTTCTTTTTTCATATGCAAAAGCGAAAACAGTTTTATCCGGAAAAAGTTTGAAATATATTTCCTCTTATTTTATCAACATAATAGATTGCTGAAAATTTTCATCACAACAGAAGACAATTCGTTTTCAAAAAACATTTCAAAAACATTTTTAGCAAAGTTAAATAAAACCTTTCATTTCATCCCTGTTATTATAGTTCAATAAATAATTTTGAAGAAAGTTTAAGTTAAACAGAGAAAACTAGTTACTTTTTATACGTTGAAATAAAAAAAAAACTATTTGTTCATTATTTCCTAGATTAACTCACAGAAATCTCCAAATGTACTATTACGTATTTTCTTAATTCGAATTTCGTTTATAGATTTTAAAATTCTTTAAGTTAAAATCATTTGCATATATTATAGCAAAATAGTCTGCGGCAGTTAACAAAAAAATTATAGTTAGAAGAAAAATCGTCTGCGTCTACGTCGATGAAACTGTAATGCATTATAAAGTTCTTGCATAACAATAAAATCTATTTCGATTGCATTTTGAAAAAAACCAACAAATAACTTAAATGTATTTTCATTTAAATTACTACTTAATTTATTTTCACTTTCTTTCAAATAACAAAATCGAAATTTGAAAACATTAAATAGTTTTCTAACGCTACGCTAATTCCGGCTTCACTAAAGAATTAAAAAAAAATATTCTCTAAAGATTATTAAGAAAAAGTAACTTTTAGCTTTGGTTAAAATGATCTAGAATTGTAGGAAACATTTTTTACTTCCAAAAGTGTTGCAACTAAGAATCCCAAAATAAATTGCAAAAAAATTATGTGTTTAAACATTTTTTTAATTTTCATTTACAATTGTATTCTCATGTTAAAAGGAGCAGGGGAAAAATGAGCTCTATTTCAAATCGAAAAACTCTTAATTTTTTTTGGATTTATTTTTATATTGAGCATAGCATGCTAATTTTTGTTAAATCAAATCCCTTTTTTCTGGTTTAAATGGGCTTCACGTTTTGTCTCCTATATTATAATGCTAAATGAGATTTATGATTTACATGTTTAAGTAAACAATTACGTATTTATACAATGCATCTAAATTTTCAAATATAAGGTATAATACGCAGATCTTTGATATTAATTCAATGCAGTCTGAATGTATAATTTTTTTATATCAAAATATTTCTATTAAAAGTTTTCAGGAATTTTTAAACAGATGAAAATTAAAGCTCGTGTTAGTTTAGAAAAGATATATGTAATTTCCTTGTTATGTGACTGAAATTTAATTTTTATTACTTTCAAAATAAATTTTCCTTTAATGTTATGCAATAAATCAACTTCTAGTAAAAGTAATTATTCTTTTATTAAAAAGCAAACGATATCTAATAAAATAACATAATTTTTTTTTATATATTTAAAAAAAAAATTGAATTAAAGATCCTCAAATTAAACTGACTGGATATAGACTACTCCTTTTGAGTTTAACTGTCAAAAGTTATTTCTAGAAATGTCTTCAAGAAGACAAATGGTGTTATATTTGTCAAAAACATGAAAATTAAACTCGTATTTAGAAAAATAAAAATTGTAGCATTTAAGCAATTGCTTTGTAATCATTACCATATATTAGAAATTTTCGGCTTCAGTAAAAATGATTCACATTTGAATTACTAATGTTCTTTCACAGGGAGAGCCCTCCCTACCACCCGTAATCCATTAATACATGAATGAAATTGAATATATTTTCATTTATTGAAACTGGACGTCTATTTCATTCAAAGCATGATTTATTTATTTGGTATTTTTTTAGAAAAACTGAAAAAACACAGAAGTGGAATGATAATTAATTTATTAAAAATAAGAAAAAAAGCGGTTTTTGATATTAAATCCTTATATCTTAAAGCGGCTATTACAAAACAATTTTCGAGTATTGTTAAACTAAAATACAATTTACGAGGATCATTCATTAAATCCTTAGAAAATCTAAAAGATGCCACTCGTAGCGTCAAAAATGGTATATTTTAGAAAGCATCATAACTCCCTAGACAACTGTCCAGTTTTCAGTTTCTCACTTTCGTGATCATGACGCTTTTCACACCTTAAAAATTCATCGAAATAACTTTTCCGGCCAATGAGACCATCTTCGCCCTTTTATGGAAAAGATTCACAGGAAACATTCCGAAGTTTTGATTGTTGCTTGATTTCCGCGGTATAATAATGAATTCAGGTCCCTCCGAAGGTGACAACTCGACGCAAAATGACGTCGAAAACTCTATGCGGCAGCGATCATATTTTGATCTGGCAGGAAATAACAACTAAATCAAAACTCAATATGAATCAATGTCGGCTAGGTTTAATAGGTGGTAACCCCCACCGGTAACAACAATTTACCTTTATGATGCCATCGATCTTCAAACTTTTTTTTTCGATCAGCTTTACAATTTTCTTGACCATAATTATGATTAGAAGAGAAATTTTAGCGGTTCTGTGCTAATTCATTTCCACGCAATGGTAATTCGCTGTTGAACGTAAATTGTCCTCCAGCTGTTGGGAGGTGGTGAGCATTTCTGCACATGCTCCTGCGTCATTCTGTTTAAGGAACTAGTAGTGTATAAATCATTGTCCTTTCCTCTGCACAGGTGGAATCCAGCCTTGTAGATACCAATTATTTTATTACTATCGATTTTACTTTTTGCATTTGTATCATTACATTTTTTACTCGTAAGAATTTGATTTTAAGTTAGTTTTGCCTCTGATGAATATTTGGAATCCTCGGAAGGAGGCATATTGAGTTTGATTAAATTGTATGTCCTATCTTTTAGCAAAATGCACCATTAACTAAGGTGACTCATCGTCCTCCTTTTGGGAGGACAGTGCTCCGTTAGTAGGTTCGGTCCTTTCTCGAAAAGTGTCCTCCTTTTAGATAGTTTAAAACTAATCTGTTCATCTCTGTATTCAGAGATGCCGAGCCAAACTGTTACGCAAATGTTAAATACAAAAAAAAACTTTTAGGATATTCAAAAATTAGATGACTCGCTGTAACACCTGCTATAGAGCGTATTTTATAGTTACTTGAACCTTTCCGATCATTTTTTTAAATTTAAAAAATGATCAAAATACTTGAATCTTTTTTTTTTAAATTATGAATTATCGGAGGTATTAATGTATTTTGCACATAATCAAGCATCTATTTCCCACAAAACGATTCAAAAGATAGAAGGTGAATAAATTTAGCTTATTTTTAACAATTTTGTCCTTCAATATAAATCCCGATTTGAAAAAAAAATTCCTTTAGTAATAAAAAGAAAATTGTCAAACTTAGAGGAATCAAAACCGAACATAACGGAAAGGTGCATCAAAGAAGTGCAGAATTTTTACCAAACATCTTTGTGATGTCAGAGAATGAACTGAAACAAATATCACAGGAAATAATAGTTTTCAACGGTGTTTTTTGAGTTCATCGCAAATAAATTCTGCAGATATTGAAAATTGTGTTTGTAGCTCCTGGCATGGGGTGCGCGGGACGCCTTTTGGGCATTTGAATGAATGTTGATGAAAAACATTTTTTTTTTGTTGTTGTTCACAGCTACGGATACATCACAGTAATACTTATAAGGAATACATATAAGACATTTTCACATACAACACGCATACACATGCACAATAAACAACTACAGATCGGGGAGAAGTCTCTCTTTCTCAACGTCACCACAGGTGGCGTTGGCAGTCTCGTTAAAGTTAGAGTTATGATGACTGTTACAAGTTGAGTTTTTATCGAAAGAACTGCCTAATATAAAAATTGATGACAATTGCCTACTTGAATAAATTAGAAGACTGAATGAATATTTAAATTCTAATAAATAAGAACAACGGAGAAATGAACATATTGAAATCGATAAGAGATGGGTAGAAAAATTTAACCATTACAAAAAAATAAACGCTTTCCACATGAAAACTTAGTTATTCCAGTTGAATTTACGTTGTGCTGCCCTGGAACTAATGAATCAGCTGAAAGATTTTTTTTCTATCGGTAAGGAGTTTTGGACGAGTGAAAAATCTAGATGGAATGCTGATACTCGAGCTGCAGCATTTACCATAAAATTCAAAACGAAGAAAATTTCTTGCTCCAAAATTTCCAATATATTGTTAGAAAATGATATATTGACAAAAAATATTCCTTCAATGGAAAAATACTAGTGTAGTTAAATAATTAAAAGGAATGTAAGCATAATCAGAATACTTTTGTTGGAATTAATAAAATGTTTGATTTATTTACTCTGTACATTTTTTGTTTTTAGATTTTTTCGTCCTCCTTTTTATTGTAAGAAAAATGATCACCTTATGTTCTAGGAACTTGTAGTGTTTGGAAGAATCATTGTCCTCTCCTTTGCACAGGTGGAATATAGCCTCGTAGATACCAATTATTTTATTATTTTCGATTTTACTTTTTGCATTTATCTCGTTACATTATCTCGTAAATATTTGATTTTGAGTCAGTTTTGCCTCTAATGAATATTTGGAATCTTTGGAGGGAGGATATATAGTGTTTTAGTAAATTATATGTCCAATCTGTAGCAAACTGCACCAATAACTAGATCGCCATAAAACAATTGCAAATAGTAAGTACTCAGCGAGCCTCTTCAATGACGATGTCCTCGATTTCAGTATTGATTTCAGTAAAATCAATGAATTGAGTAATGGAAATCGTTGAGCTATACATTTAGGTAGGTCTCAAAATTCATATTATTAATGAAGTAGAAACAAAAATAATTGAGGCTCTAGCTTAACAGTGAGGTTTGTTACCCAAAGAGACTCCGAATTATGAAATCAATCTCCAATAATTTTTTTGGATGATATATAACAGAAGTATTAAGTAAATTTAAATTCGATTATAAAGGTGACTCGACTCTTGAATTAATATCGTATTTTCCAAACATTTACCTATAGCATATTAAGAATGAAAATAGGAGATGAATTTTCGTAAAATTTACATTATTTTAAAGATTTCCATGGAAATGTGATACAAATTCTTTAGTGCCTAGTAATGTTGCCTCAAATCTGCTATCGAACAAAGTGCTACAACACTATAAATGATGAATATATACAAGTTGTGGTTATTAACCCCTTATCTGTGCAGTATATTTCAGAAAAATGGATCAAAAATGAAAATTTTTTTGACTGTTTAATTTTGTTCTTTATATTATTATAAAAGTTAGAAAATGGTTTTTTATTGCAGAATAAAATTTTAAACATACATATTCATTAATAATTAATTAATTAATTAAAATTAATACCTAATTAATTAAAAATACCTAAACTGTACTTCACATCGTGTCTGAATCGGACATTGCGAAAAAAGAAGGTTATTTGTAAGAAAACTCACTGAAAAACAACCAAAACTAAACGAGAAAGCGAAATTCTGCTTTTGCTTATCAATCCAAGTGTGTGTCTTTGTTTATTTGACAGCACCCACATTTTCCCTCCCACGACCGAAGTCGTAATCGGTGAAAAACTAGGACCACTAATACCATCTATTAAGAAAATAGTAAATTAAGTATCCTAAAGTAGAAACGAACTCATCTCGGGCTTCACAAAATAGAAACGTTAATTTTTCTCCTGCCCGAAGTCAGTTCAGGCATCACAAATTCTGCACGTAGTAGTTGTCCGAACTGGATTCGGGCGACCCTGGCAAGTGGTTAAATAAAAAGACTGACGATGCTACATAAGAAGTACGCATGCAACAAGCGCCAGCGACCGACAACTATTTAGAGTGAAATATTCTTTTTCGAATGTAGTATATCTTGTTAATTTAAGCATAATCTGTCTTGATAATTTAAACATAACTCTATGTGCCTTCGTTTGCACATTAGAGTAATTTTTCAGTTTCTTCGAAAAAATAATAAGAGAGCAAGGAATTGTTGTGAAACTTATAAGCAACTTTGAAAATCCGCCAATGAAACTTATAATTTATTGAACGAAGTGTATGTCGATGAATGTTTATCACGTGCATGAGATTTTGAATGATTTAAATTATTTCAAGATGGTAGAAAAGACGTTGAAGATAATTCCCACCTGGCTTGCCCTCCCCCGTCAAAAACGGATAACAATATCGAAAAAATTGTTAATCTGGTTCGGTTAAGTATTTGAGTGATTGCTGAGACTGTAGAAATTGATAAAGAATCCTTTCGGCAAAACTTTCCACCAAGACAATGCGCTGACTCATTCCACATTGTCTGTGAAGAGGTTTCTAGCCAGGAGCAGAATCCTAGTGGTAGACCATCCGTTTTATTCGTCGGATCTTGACATATGCAGCTTCTATCTGTTTTTTAAAGTAAATTTGCATTAAAAGGAAAGAAATTTGAGTCATTTGAAACTGTAAAAGTGAATGTGGAACGCGTTCTGAATGAGCTGACAGCAGACTTCCATCACTGTTTCGAACTGTGGAAAATTCACATGGAGTGTTGTACGTGCAAAAGAGGGTTGTATAATGAAAGTGGTAAAAAGTAAATATTTATGACATCAAAATAAAATGTTTACAGCGTCTGTTTCGTTATTTAATATATATATATATATATATATATATATATATACAATGCCGCAAAAGCAATCAAGCTCCGATGTCAATTTGCTTTCTTTGTATTTTAAAGTTAAATTACATATAAATATATACATATACAATTAATGTTGACTATTCATTCAATTTCTTTTAAATTTTTTAAAGATGAACATAATGTATTAGAAATTCCAAGAAGAGCATATTGTAATAATTTATAACACCTCTTTATAATTTATTGCACTTTCTGTTATAAATCTTATTTATATAATCACTAAATTAAAATCAAGTGAATAAAAAAACAGTCATAGAACATATAATTTTTTCAGATCTTCAAAAAAATCAATTTTAACTTTAACCTCCTTTATCAAGGATACGTAATCCTTATATGCGTCTGATTTAAGTTTTAGAATAATAAATTAATCTTTCTGTTACCAACAGATTCGAGTCAGAGGCCATAGGCCAGGGGTTGGGAACCAGCGGGTCGCGCGCCGCATGAGTTTCTTTTTTTTTTTTTTTTTTATGTAAATTTGTGGCTCTCCAGTTTCATACAAAAAAAACTAATACTTTACTATCAAAACCCTTAAAAAATAAGAAAAAATCTTTTTAAGCACCTAATTTCTCAATAGTCTCTATTTTCATAATCGTTAGTTATAAATCGCCACGCTTAGCATGACCGCAATGAGATAAATTTGATCTATTATTTTGTTTTTAGAGATGAAACTCCTTGACCATGTTTATCTTTCAGCCAATTCCTAACCATTTCCGTCTCACCCAAACAGCCACCGACTAGAGTTCAGACAAAATGTCTAGACTATAGACGTATCTCAGTCAGTCATCCTCGGATAGCGTGGTAGACGTTACATTACATGTGTGTTAATTTAATCACTTGCGTTTTTTGCGTGTCTATTCGCTTGTTGTTCCAAGAAGAATACGATTTAGAAGCGAATTATCTTCTCAAAAGTAAGAACGCGTATAATATAATAAAATCAGTAACAGAATTGGATTAGATATCTGAGGATCGTGTTAACGAAGTAATAATGGTAAATAAATTGTTTGCCATTTTAGATAGCTAAATAAAATTTTAAGAAATCATTTTTTTCAGCTCCGTCACCAGCATGGCATCTAGTAGAAAAAGAGAGAGAAACTGAAGGAGAAAACCGAGAATTCAATCAGGATCGGACCGATTCGTTTGCATTCATGTGCAACACAGATGGCTTTCCGACTTGTCACATTTGCCCCGAAAAACTCACACACGTTAAGAAGTCAAACTTCGAGAGACACTTCACTACAAAACATACCTAGTTTGTTGGTAAATATCCAACCAGTGACGCACGAAAAAAAGCTGTTGAAGAGCTTCAAAAAAACAGCCAAGTTCCATACTCAATAACTGGGCGCAATCTTCCAATAATGTAAATCTGGCAAGATTTGCAGTATCATTACAAATTGCAAAAAGAGGAAAAGCATTCACAGATGATGAGTACGTCAAAGATTGTTTTACACCAGCATCTGAAGAATTATTTCGTGCTTTTAAAAACAGAGCAAAAATCATGACAAAAATCAAAAAATTGCATTATCTGTTAAAAAAGTACAAGATAGAACTGTTAAAATGTCTTCAAATGTAACACATATGCAAGTGGACGACATTCAATTTACTTCTGCCTTATCACTTGCTATAGATGAATCTTGCGACATAAAAGACACAGCACAAGTTACACTTTTCGTCAGGTATATGCAGTCCCAAGGTCCAAAAGAAGAGGAATGTCCGCTCTCAGGGCAAATCGTGGAGAAGATATAGAAAATGCTATGTAAAAATGCTTGGAAGACAATTGAATCGATATAAATAAAATCGTTTCCATAGCAACTGATGGAGCCAGAAGTAATACAACAGGAATATATAGAGGGGTAACATCAATTCTTCAGAAAAAAATAAATAATGAAATTCTAACTTTTCTTTGCATAATTCATCAAGAAGCGCTTTATACCCAAACATTTCCGGCCGAAATAGTTGAGGTCATGAACTTGGTAACTAAGATTATTAACAGCATCTTGGTAAAAGTGATCTACCATCGCTAGATTAAAAGATTTACTTGAAGAAATATATATCCAGTTTTCTGATTTAGTTCTGCAAAATAAAGTGCGATGGCTTTCTAGAAGTAACGTATTACAATGTTTTGCTTTGTGCTTGAATGAAATAAAAACATTCCTCAATGAAAAAGGTATTGAACATCTCGAATTGGAAGAAGACAAATGGTTGCGAAAATTCAACTTCATGGTAGATACCACAATGAAACTAAATGAACTAAATATAAAACTGCAAGGAAAGGGAAACCCACCCTACGCCTTGCTTGAAGAAGTAATTTGTTTCGAAAATAAATTACTTCTTTTTGTTAAAGACATGGAGAGCGGTAAACTTAAAAATATGAATCAATATCACAATGAGTCTAATGCAACTATTGACACGAATTACTTCAGCATAGCTTTAAGAATATGAAGGATGGTTTCACGGAGAGATTCGAGCAATTCAAAACAAAAAAATGTACTCTCTCGTTCATAGTAAAACCTCTCAATACCAATGAGATCAACAATGAGCCATTTGGAATTGTTGCTGGATCACTTTCAAATGCTATTGCTATATTTGAAAACTAAATACTTGTGGAGTGGCAAGTTCATAGAAATCATGAGGAAATTGGAAGAGTTGGAGGTCCAGAGATGCATGCATATCGCGCAGCACAAGTGGTAATCTCTTAAAGAAATTCCACTAGTTCAGGTCCTCATACTCGGCGCATGGAATAGTCTTCCAGAATGCTACAGCGAGGTGAAGACCGTGGCATATGGAGTGCTGACGATCTTCGGGTCGACATATTCGTATGAGCAAGCATTCTCTTTCATGAATATAATAAAACGTAAAGTTAGAAGTCAGCTAACAAATAGAAATCTAAAGTCGTGCTTGAAATTTAAAACATCAAGTTATAAACCAGATTTAATCAAACATTCAAAAAGCAAGCAAAGGCAATGCTCCTATTGATGTAACTATCTATATATGTGTTTTATATGAATAAATATTATTCCGTATTTAAAATCGTTTGTTTGAAATCAAAAAATTTTAGTGGCTCTTTAAAAACTGGAAAATTTTGTAAATTGTAACTTTTAGCTCTTCCGTTTCAATAGGTTGCCGACCCCTGCCCTTAGACGAACTATGATTAATGATTTGAGTCACTAACCCTATGTAAATGCATCTGACTATATTCCAAAGGCTTCTTATTCAAAGTAGATCCAGTATGTAGGTTTCACCTGATAAACTCTATTCACCATCTTTACCGTACTCTAAATTACCAATATTAAATTATTTGCCACTTATATATGCATTTCCTTAATTTTATCTATTACACCCTACCAATTCTAATCTAATAAATGTAAATCAACTTTATTTGTAGGTAATATATTCAATTCATGCAAATTCAATTAAAAGTGTTAGTCTTAGAGATAAACGTGATGGAGCCTATGCTTTTATTTTATGGGAAATTCGCGCAATTAATGATGCAAATTGTATTTTGAAACACACTATTTTTATTTTTTAGAAACCCGCGTCATATTTCTTGTTATAAAGTTTGTTGGTTAGCTGAGTTAAGTTTCTGGCACTTGTTATTATTAGGATTTTCGAAAATAACATAAAATACATTTTCTCTTGAAAGTATTGGCGCGGAAATTTGAAATTTTAAACCCCGTTCTAATGAAGCTGTCGAGAGAAAGCCGAAGGAGTTTCCTCTCCATTTTTATATATCACACTACCAGAGAACATACAAACACTTTGGAATGTAACGCAAAATAGTTTCCGTTATTCCAATTGATAGGATTTGATTGGACTGGGATCCGAACTCTTGACTCGCTTGTCAAGAATGTCAACACCTTTAATTTCAGGCTTCAGCACACGTCATGATTCTAGAGACAAAATATGACTGAAATATAAGGTTCCAATGTGTAATACGGCCCCACTTAAATCAAAAGTAAATTATGATTTAAAGCTGTAATAAAGTTTAAAAAAGGAAAACACGGGGTTATCAATATATTTGTCTTCTTAAAATTTTACAATAATGTTGTTATCACTTTAGATTTCCACTGTCAAATTTAAGATTTTGTGGTATACCAATTTTTGAAGATATTAAGACTAGAGAAGTTATATAGGTCATTTTCCTTTTTTTTTTTTTTTTTTTTTTAAAAAAATTTAAAAAAAAAATAATATAAAAAAGCAAAAATATGTAAAATTCATGAATAGATTTTCATTTCTATGTTTAATGAGACAAGTATAAAAAAGTGAAAAAGTTCTATACTATTTAGGATAAAACAAATAAGTCTTGGGATTATAAAATAACAACAAGAAACAAAAAATGTAAACAGGCAGTCTAAAATACGAAAATAAAGAGTAAAAAGAATGAAATATTTGCAAAGAACAAATTTAGCCACCTAAGGTGTGGTTTTTCTTATAATTATTAATAAATTACTCAATTAAATATAAGAATAGTAAACAATGAAATATCGAGAAATAGACAAAAGTAAACTTTTTCGATATTAAAATTAAAATAAATGATAAATTATTAATTGAATACATTTAAGCTAAATGTAATTAAAATTAAAGCGAATCATAAATTATTAAATTGAATATTATATCAGCTACATGTAATTAAAATATGATGTATTATGAGCACTGTCTGTATGTCTCTCGAAATCTATCGAGATAATTTCCTTATACTTTATCCGAAGAGGGAGGATGGGTTTCATGTTGTAACTCCCCAAACTAATTGAGATTCTTAGTTTTTATAGGATGTTCATTACAATAATATCAATTAACATCAATTACTTTTGTCTGTTACATTACAATAGGCACTTCAAGGTCACAAATGTTCTCCCAATGCCGTCTGTAACTATGGTAACAACGGAAGAGAATGGACATCCACGTTCTTCACTTTCCTTCGTTTTATTCTAAAGTAACAGTTTATAGTAAAATAAATCAGAATAAAGTAAATAAATAAAGAAATAATCAAAGTCTCCAAGTGATTCAGAATATGAGTATATATGGGATATTTTACACCAAGAATGAAGGATTATTGAGTGTAATAACACCAGTAGAAGATTGTAGAGTATGTTCAAGTTCTGAATTACAAGTAAAGACATAAATATGCGAGAGAATCCTATTATTTATCTCGTCTGTCATCTTAATTTTTTTTTTCTAAACACAACATATATTTCATCTTTATTTCAAGCATTGATAAAGTAATTAAAACAATCAATTCTCTTTCAAAATATTGTTCATTAATCCAATAATAATGTTGACACTCTCCGTATTTGTCTCATGCCCAGGGCATTAAGGAATGCGCTTACTGGAATATTATACTAGCACATCTTTCAAATATTTCATTAATCAGACAGCGTTATTTCCTAATCCCAACAGTTTATGTAAAAGCATAAGATTTCTACGCATATTATACTATCATCCTTTCTAATTAAAGCAATCTTATTATCCCTTTATTCAATTCGTTGTCACTTCTATACCACTTGATTATATCTAAATATTCCATTTCTAAAGTTAACTTAATTTACATCATTCCATTTCATTTGACAGGAAAGAAGCTGGAAATTTAAATGCAAAGTTAGAAAATAACCCCTGATGTTAAGGGAAGTTTAGGAGAACAACCCACATTTCAAAAATAAAATCTTATGTCAAGTAGGATAAAGTGATATATTACCGTGAGGGACAAGCAATCAACAGTGGTAACCTATCCACATTAATGCGCATGGCTCAAATAATTATTAACGACTTCTGTGAATTTTGATTCAATATTTAAAAAAATAGTTCTGGAGAAAGAGGTTCCGCAGTGACTCTCTTCAACAACAACACCAGAAGTTAAAATGCTTTACTAACTAGCCAGAATGAGACGTCTTTAGCCTAGTTGGTAAAGGTACATCAGAAAGCAACCGGTCAACTTTTCTGCGGTCGAAACAGCCGCTTGCTCTAAATGTCACTAATTACTCTCCCCCCCCCCCACGGAGTAGAAAAACACCCCTCGATGTTTCGGAGATAAACATCTAACGCCGAAGAGGGGACTCGGGACTTGAACACTAAATGGCAGCAAAGCCTATAATGCATATGATTGCAAATGCCACCGACACAAAGCCACTTGCCTCTGTATATATAACTAAGACAACAGAATATAAATAACGACTAGTGATATTCATGCGATGCTGCACGTGTCGACGAGACCCGCCACTCGTCACAACCTCAATCAAGAGATAATCCCCTGAAATGGAAAACTGTTCCACTCAAAACTTGATTCAATAGGGAGAAGATGTGTATTAATTCTAGTGATTGCAACCTCTCAAGGTCGCCAATTACTTTCTTCCCATCCACGGGGTAAAAACACTTCACAAGAAATATCTCACATATCTTTCAAAGCAATGGAAACATTCATATATTTAAAAAAAAACAACTATAGTGTTGAATTATGTAAGGCATAGGTGTCTAAACTATGACCGTTTGCGGGCCACATTGCAACAAAAAAAAAAAATTCTGGGCCACATTGCAAAAAAAAAAAAAAAATGCTGGGCCGCACATACAATAATTTTTCAACAAATTTAAATAAAAATAAACTCTATGTAATTTTATTAAAATAAATTAACTTCATTTCAATAATTTTTTTTTAAAATTTGAATTAGATATGTATAAGTACGTACTGTTTTTAAATTTGTAAAAGTTTCGTTTCATTTTGTTTGGATTTCATAAAGATGGAATTAATTCCAATTAATGAGATGGATGAATTTGCTTTTGTTGAACAAACAAATCGATATCAGGTTCAATAAACGATGTAGCAATTCTTACTGCATTTTCCAGATGTTTTGTCAGTGATCTTTGTCCTATTTTTGTTTTTTCTAAGCTTCATTATTGAAAATAATTGTTCCCAAATATAAGTACTGTCAAAAGGTGAAGACATTAATAAAGCATGAATGTGAAAAATAGGATATTTATCACGGGGTAAGTAATCTTTATAAAACTCCAGTAAAGGAACATTCCAAAATTTTTCTTTCATTTGAATGTCACTTGGCAGTTCAATGCACTACATTTGAAAATTTGAAGGCAATTTATTTATTTATAGAGAAAATAAGGTAAAAAATATGTTGAAATACTCTTAATTTTTTCAAAAGTTTTGAAATCTACTTTCAAACTCTTGAATTAAATCAAAAATTAATGAAGCATATTTTGTGCAATTCACGGGTTTATGTGCAGCCAAAGTACTGAAATGTGTCAAATATTTTGCTTTTATTTGATTAAGTCAAAATTTCAATTTCCTTTCAAACGCTGTAATTGTTTGGAACACATTATTAATAAATTGATTTTCTCCTTGAAGTCTCAATTTTCAATCATTCAAATGTTTTGTTAAGTCTACTAAAAATGCTAAATCTAAAATCCTATCTTCGTCCTCAAAATCATTCACAGGTTTCGCTTTTGTTTCCATAAATATTTTTATTTCAGTTCTCAAACCGTAATATCTTTTGAGTATTTTCCCTTTACTCCGCCATCTTACTTCTGTAAAATAAATAACATCTGCAAATTTAGTGTCAATTACCTTAAGAAACTCTTCAAATTATCTAGGATTTTTTTTTTGCTTTATAAAGCTAATGGTTTTTATAAGAATGCTTAATACACTTTCCATTTTTTTAATTTCTTTTACATAAATTACCCTGATGTATATTACAATGATATGCCATCAAGATCGTATTGCCGGCAGCGACGGCTTCATTATTAACCATTTTAACGAGTTCCCCATTTTTACCAACCATGGCAGGGGCTCCACTGGTTATGATAAATGATAAATTTTTATATATCAGGAAAACGTTTTCATCGAATAAATCTACAGACTTGGTTGTGTCTTTTAACGATACTAAAGCAAGGTAATTCTGTGATATTATAATGTTCATAGATTCCTCTTATAAAAATTACCAATTGTGCCGTATCAGAAGTGTCAGTGCTTTCGTCCATGGCTAACGAAAAAGACTTAAAATTAGTACAATTGCTTTTTAAAGACTTTTAATCTGAATGTGTAAATTTAAATATTTTTATAATTTGGGTTTGAGCCACATTGTAAAGGCTTTTGGGCTGCAATTTAGACAAGCATGATGTAAGGTATTATTTATTGTATTTTACAAAAGCTTTCAGAATCTTTCAAAATTTATTAAAAAACAATTTAAAGCAAATATTTTACTACATTTTTATTAAGATTTTGAGTTCAGGTTCAAATAATTTTTATTCTCATATTCAACCAACTAATTCCTTTAATAAAAGAACATTTTTTATAGGGAAATAAAGTGCTTTATTCAGTAAAGTCTTTTATTGGTTAAACTGAAAGAATATGTTTCTGTTGAAATGTCATCTGTGTTTATTCTACCCACTTTTCTATGCATTATTATTAGTGCCAATCAGTTATTACTACTAGAGAGTCACCGTATTCTTCAAAGAAAAACTTTCGAAAAGGGAGCAATTGAATTTTTTGAATGATCTATATATAGATGAAGACAAATATGTTTTATCTATTATACACAACAGTGTTTCTTTCGCAAATTCCACATTCAATTATAATCATAATGAATCCATACATAATTTGCATTCGAATGTTGAATAACAAATAATATATTAAATGACTGTGTGATAAGTAAAACAAAACTAAAATTTATTTAACTATTACTAACTATTATTTCCCAAATATTAAATTATACGTTATTTGGCATAGTTAAGTTATAAATATAGAAATGCAATGTAATTATTTTATCATTTTTTTAGTTAATTTGACATTCAACAATTGAACTGATTAGTAATAATAAAATTTATTTTTTTGGATTATAAATAAGATGGCTGATGTGGTCCATTATTTGATTTATATAATAAAGCGTCTGATTGAGATATTTTTTTCGATACGCGTACAACTGCTCAAAGATTATCCATACAATGCTAGATATGTTGTAAAAATAATGACTTATAGGGACGCAGAATAAAACTTTTGAAATTAGATATTTATAAGAAAAAGTTTATATTAAACATATAAGAATAAATATAAAATATGCATTTCTTAAGAAAAACTTTCATTTTCAAGCATGCAAGTATTTTAAATTTAAGAAAAAAAATATTTCAAAACATTTCAATGTTTTTTCTACGACTTTTGCAGCAAATTTAATAATTTTAAGTAGATTTTTTCTCAATTTCTTAAAAGTATTTCTCATAATTTTGCGTAATGGTTTGATTGCACTAATATTATATGTAATTTATTTTGTTTTCCATCTGACGATATGTAAAAGTAAAAATTTTAATTTTGAGATTTTTTCTAAGAAAATGTATTGAAATCATTATTTTATGCAAAGAATTATCAAACAGTAAACGAAAAATACAAAAAGAAGGAAATTGGTTTTGCTCATTTCATTTTAACATGTACTGACGTCTATTTGTTGAAACATTTTAAGATTTGTTCGGGCATTAAAAGGCCTTCACCTATTCCCCAAACGAAGACAGTTTCAAGTCTTTGTAT
>BMAW01107600.1:0-62466 GCA_019974015.1 Nephila pilipes
TTTTTTTTTTATTTTTCTTTAATTAACCATGAATTTTTTTCAAAACGCTATAGAAACCTAGAACTTAAAAAAGGTAAAATATTGCTAAATTAAGTAGAATTACTAGAGAATTAAACACCGAGAGCGTGATTGAATGTTTATTAACGTTGCTCGTTATAGAAACAACTTAAAGGTTGTTAGCGACGAATCTCGTTATCTTAAAACATGGTCAAGTGACGTGGACCACCCCCAAACTGGTTCTATAATCTCCTAATTTCAGCACCGCTTTAATGTGAGAACATTTAAACCCGTACAGATTGAACGTGCATCAGCCCTTCTTCACGGCAGATCCAAATTCACTACCATCATAACATTGGACAGTTTTCATTCTTCTATTAAATACTTTAAAGACTCTTTATAACTCAAATTTTTAAAAATAAAAAACCTCGACCCAATTAAATGAAACATGGAAAACGCAGATTAGTTGCACTAAGAAGTATAAGGTATGTTGTAGTTAGTAGAAGGGAAGCAGAAATGAGAATTGATTGATTGATTTGTTTCATTTGTGTCGCACTGGAAGCAACACTAAAGCTATTGGCGATAGACCGACACCTGAGCTGGCACCTCCCTCTCCTAACTTCCAGACCACGCCAATGGTAGGACTTTGGGCTCCTACAGATTCAAAGTGCCTCAGCCCGGCTACACGGCGTGTCTTTAATGGCAATCAAGGCTCGAACTCATGACTCGACGAAAGCCCCCGACTTTGAGTCCGCGACCAGGACCACTAGGATACCGTGGCCAAGCAGCAGTGAGAATTTATTTATCAGTGAATGGATTAATTGTGCCCGATTCTGCTTTGTAAAATTTGAATCATTTTCTAACTACATAATCAAATACTCGGATCCAAGTTTTGGGTTTCGATTCATATTTTATATTTCGTAAAATTTGTTAGTATATGTGTACTTGATATATCTGTCCTAAGAATTTAATTATGGATCTTAAATTTGCGATTTAAGATGACGTAAGAGTTAAGCAATAGGAAGGGTCACACCACCGTTTGCTTAATGATAACAACCAAATGATGAAGACGAAACTTGAGCTTTAGAACCTCCCTCTTCAAATTTACACACTGTGCTAACGGGAGGATTTTGAGCCTCGACAGATTCGCTCTGCAATAAGGCGAATCTTCAGTGGCATCTGGACTCGAGCTTGCGACTCAATGCCGACGTCGAGCTCGCGACCATGGACACTAGATAACAGTGAACTCGACTCTTCGAACCACCGCCAGGTGGGTGGGGGGAAAGAGCTAAATACTAACCTTACCAAAGACCATCATGTGGAATATTAGCTACTAGAACTCGTTTTTGTGTAAAAGTTCAAAGGGTGGAGGGAAAGAATCAGCTTTCTCTAGTGCCCTTTTCACTCAACTCTATTTTATTGCAACAGGGTCGCAAGCTCCCTGACCATCGATGCTCAAGAGGTTTGAGCACAGTCCTGTTACCACTGGGTGCCTTGAGTCAATAATGTGAATAAAATGAGGTTTGCCACACGCAAAAGGGAACTGGACCTAAAAAATTTTCAGGAGACGTAGCGTGGAAGTTAGTTATTAATGGTTCTTGCCCAGAATTGTCCTCATCGCTTGTTCAAGTGTCGAAATGACGTCATCAATCCACAAGAGTTTTCTTGTAGTTTCTAGTTTGAGTTCTAATGAAATGAAACTATCCCTTGACTGTAGTTCAAAATTAATCTAGATAATTTCGGTAGAGGTGTATCAAAAACATGTAGGATAATTATTGACACTTAAAAATAATATTCATATTGTCAATAATTGTCTCGTATGTCTATGAATGGATCGAGCTAGCTATACAGTATTGTCACCGAGTTATTACTAATATAACTTTCTAAATTTTATTAAGTATGGATGAAATGCTGTTACAACTTTCTAAATTGTATTAAATTATTTCTGAATAAATAATAATTTTCATTATGGAATAACTATTATCTTTAAATAGAGAGACTCTTTATACAGAACTATCATCCATATGTAACAAAATTTTCTGATTAATAAGAGTAATTAATGACATTATATATTAATATCGTCTACAGTTGTTTCATATGTCTTTGAATGAAACAACAAGTAATATAGAATTATCATTAATTTTTAACATAATTTTCTTAATAACATTAATTGATAATAGAGAATATTATCATCAATAGAAATCAATATGCCTAAAAATAGAGGGACTACTAACACTTCAGAGTGTGTGTGATCATCCATATTTAATATAATTTTCTAATCAATATCTAACATAATACTCGTGTATGATAATTATCATAGAGGTATAATTAATTTCCTGTTTGGTATCATTTAAGGTTAACGCAATTAATGATGGCTAAATTTTATTTTACTTTGGCATAAATATACATTTTTTTTTTTTTTTTTTTTTTTTGTTATTTATACGATTAGATCATTTTATATGATGAAAATAAAAGTTTGATTATTCATGTTTATTGTAAACAAAACCAATGAAGAAACCAAAAATTTGAGAAACTAAAAAACAATGAAGGAGCACTGAAAATTTATTATTTTAAATATTACCTATTTCAAAATCCAACTATCATTTGTCACACAAAGTCATATTTTAATAGTGTGATGACCTCTAAGTAATAAAAGAATATAGCACATTTTAGAACCAGAACAAGGAGGGGGAAAGATGATATTTAGAAAAGTCTTTTCTTTTCATATTATCAACGATTGTGATCAAGAATTATAATCATCCATGTCTTGACAACTTGTGATTCAGACGTGATTACGTTTTGGCTCAGTGATTAGCTTGTCGTTGGAGATATTTCGGATGTGATAAAAAATAAAAAAGAAACATATTCATAAACACACACTTCACAGTAAACCGAACGAAATGTAGTTGTACAGAGCAAGAGGTCAATCGTAAGAAAAGTATTTTATGGTTTACATGTCTTTGTTGGAAGTAGGTAGAAGGGATTATTAGGAAAATTTTTTGGAGTGTCTAATTTCATTTTTTAGTAATAATTAATAAAATGATCCTAATTATGTATTAAATTTCCCGCATCATTGTATAACATAGTTATTTTTTAAATCGTTTTAATTAATTTGTCTTAATAATTGGGCCAATTGATTAGGTAAAAACAAAATTAGAAGTGGAATATCTATTTTCAGTTTTTAGTAATAACTAACTAATGATTCCAATTATGTATTAAATTTTACACATTATTGTATAATATTATTATTT
The DNA here is from genome assembly GCA_019974015.1 of Nephila pilipes. Taxonomy (NCBI): domain Eukaryota; kingdom Metazoa; phylum Arthropoda; class Arachnida; order Araneae; family Nephilidae; genus Nephila; species Nephila pilipes. The sequence goes on from BMAW01107600.1 coordinate 3,249, forward strand.
TTTAACTAGTTTAATCAATTTGTATAATTAATTATATTAAAGCAAAATTATAAGTAGAATGTATAATTTCAGATTTTAGCAATAATTAACTATTGATCTTAATTATGCATTAAATCTTATACATTATTGTATAATATTGTTATATTTTAATTAGTTATGCCAAGTAATTACGTTAAAGTGAAATTATAAGTAAAATGTCTAATTTAAGGTTTTAGTAATAATTGACTAATGATCCTAGTTATGCATTAAATTTTGTACATTATTGAATAATTTAGTTATTTTTAACTATTTTAATTGATTAATCTAATTAAATATATAAATGTGAATGTTATTTAATTGATTGTATCTTAATTTTATAACATGAACTCGCTTACTTCGTTTCACTTTCTGTTTGTAACAATTATTTCAGATACTTATAGCACATAAATATTAAGTAACCTTTCGTATTATTGCTAATAACTTATGCTAAAACAAAACTGAATATTTCAAAAAAGAATTTTGAATTATTCTTCCAAGAAAAAATGATGAAAATTATATAAAAACATTATAAGTTTATCATATTCTGCAATATATTGTGGATTCAAAAAAGATTCCTGTATTTCTTGATTACATAATGAAAAAACAATACAAAAAAAAAAAAAAAAAAAAAAAAAAAAAAAAAAAAAAAAAAAAAAAACATTTAAAGCCAATTTCTACTTAGGTCAACAAAGAAAATTGTTATTTTAGTTACTTTTTATAAAATAATTACAATTAATATAAATATGTATATACATATCACAAAATCACAATATTAAGTGGGAAAAGAAATTTTTTCGAGCCATCTACAAGCTTCGTCACAGACGGTATTTATTCCTAAATTTATATCCTCCTAAATATCTTATATAAGAGAAAAAATTTTAACTAAAATTAATTATTTGAAAATCAAATAAAAAAATTTTATGCTTCGATCCGATGGCACGAAGATTCTACGCCGACAATCTACCAACATTGCCATTGCAAGACAAATGATATAGTAAAAGCATTAGCTTGTTTCTTAATTCATCCGGTAAATTAAATAGTTGGAATGCAGTTTAGCTTGGCGACAGGAATTATGTAGCGGTATTTTGCCAAATGTGGTTACCCTGATGCGCTTCGAGGACTTAATGTTCAGCCAAGAAAATCGCCAAGTTTGGCAATTTTTTAAATCGCGCTAAGTAGTTGAGCTAAACTGCTTTTTCTCCAATTAAATTTAATTAAATGAATTAATATTTGAAAAACTGTATTAACATCCAGTGTCATCCACTACAAGTTTAAAAAAATGTATTTGAACTTAGTGGATGAATAAAAAGTATTTTATTAACGATTGAACATTTGAGCAAAATATAAGGAGAGTGTGAGCTAATAGTAGGAATTTTTTTTTTAAATCAGTATTGCGCTGCTTATTAAAACATTCAAAGCCTTTTGTGCCGAAATATTCTGTAAAAGCTAATTAATTAATAAATAAAATTAAAAATTATTCTTCGAAATTTTGGGAGCAGTCTTTACCTCCATTGGTTATGCCAGTTTGTTCCTCTATATTGCTTAGTTCGAAAACTTTGATAAAATTGAAGTTTTGGGAATATTTTTTAATGCTGTATCCATTAGTGAAGGATTCATTAGGAGAAATACATACCATTCTTACAGTTAAATAAATTGAATTATTTCCAAGTGATTAGCAGTTCCAAGCATTTATTTTAACAAGAATTATGAACGAAGGATGTTTCGAAAGAAAGTTTCGTCATTTTTTCTCACACGGAAACCTTATTGTCAAAAAATATTAATAATAAATAAATAAATTATGTCATCATAAATTAAATACCTTGCACTATTTTTTGATATAGTCGCAACTGACATTGGGAGATTAATCCTACTGTACAAGCAGTTTGAAGAAATCAACTTTGATAAAACTCAGGGCTCTGTCGTATATTCTACTCCACCTCAGCATTGTTTTGGATACGCCTAAGCACGACCAATACGCAATGTGAACGCTACGCCGGACACCGTTATGCGCATATCCGCTAACACCACGTCCTGTACAATAGCAATGTGTGTTGTTTACATTCATGGATGTGTAGGGTGGTCTACTTCGATCTCCATCATTTACATTCTGTCTTCCTTCACTTAATATGCAACACCAGCGTTCAACCATTGGACGAGACATGACCTACACACCAAACACGGTCCGTAAGCGTTTATGAATGACAGACACACTAAACCCAATAGCCCATTCGCATTCGGATAACAGCATTTCCATTGCCAATCACGTAGTCAGTGCACATCTGTCTCGAATAACCATCTAGTACTCGAATAACCTCGGGCACGCTGATTTGCTACTACTCTCTTTTCTTCGTCTCTCTGCACCTGCGTCTTTCCTCCTCCGCTGACGTTACTTCTGTCGTTGAAGGTGTGGATTTTTATGTGGGAGTGGATCTGTTTTGTTTCACCTGTTTAACCATCTACTTCTCCAAAAATATGACGAAACTTACTTGCGGGCCACCCTTCGTATTGCTTATACTGACCTTATAAAAATTATAATAATTTACTACAACATTAAGTGTACGTATAAAATATTTCACTTCCCTTTCATGGATTCAATTAAAACGGGAGTACAGATTAAGAATTTTTAGCCTATCATATCATAAATTATCTTTATTTATATACAGAAATACCGTAAATTACAGGAAACGAGGGTAGATTATACAGATTCTCAAACCATTTGTAAAACCTCTGTTTCTTGTTTCTTGGTATTTAAACTATTTTATCTAAACAAGATTACCTTATTGTTTAGGAAAATAATAAGTTCCAATGGATTTGATGTTGTAGTGAAACGTATTTACTTATCATTTCTCCCTTTCACTTTCTTCATTATTATTATTTTTATTTGATAATCCTTATATAGCATCAACTTCGGGAAAGTTCTACTTTAAACTTTATTTTAAAATCTAGAATTTCTTTTCCGTGGGGTTAATAATTGTCTTAAATAGTTAGGATGAAATTATTAATGAATCAGAAATGTAAATTTCTTATGTTTTCTTTCTAAAAGTATTATCCATATTATAAATTTTCTGCTTAAAGCCAAGCTTCAGAGCAATAAAAAAGAATAATAATAATAATAATAATTAAAATAAAGAAATAAGAAAATAAATGCTAGTTAAGTATAAAAATACGCTCAAGTACTTAATTGACATTTAAATTTTTTTTTTCTCTCAGATTTAAATGTAATTTTTATACTAATGGGTAACAAATACCAAATGCATGTGTGCACCAAACACATCGTCAGTAATAAAAGCATTATGTTCAGTTATATCAACAATATGTGGTAACATGCTATTGTTTTGAGAAAATGGCGTAAACAAAAATGCATGGGCATGAAATAAAGGACACATACACACACACACACACACACACACACATATATATATATATATATATATATATATATATATATATATATAGATTGAAAAGGTTGACACATTATAGTACGTTATGATTAAATTAATTACATTTAGTTTGTTTCAGGTATATTTACATCGCTATAAGATGTGCTTAATTTAATATTTTATCGTCTGCTTTTATTTCAACATCCGAAATGATTATTATTGTCTACTTTTATAATTTATCTTTTGCACTTATATCTTCTAATTTTTAGTTTATTAATTATTTTTTACGACATAATCGTCTGTTTTTATTTATTTCTTTCTTTATTTTTGTTTTAAACATTCGCAATGTCTTTGTAATTTAGAATGCTTTGTTTGTGAAAATCAAAATACATTAGAGGAGTTTGAAGAAAGCGTTTTCTTTTCTTGATAGTGATTGCTTCTGTGGAACCTGGGGATCGGAAGTACACTTAATTTTAGCTAATTACTATTCATTTCGAATAATTCTACTTTATGAGATCTCAACAGAAAAAGGAAGGGGGGGAGAGAAGGTTAGCACATATGAAAATGAAGTTAGCAAAGCCAATTTCAATTTTTTTTTTAAATGATGGAATCAGTTTAATTCAAAAACCGAAATTTTTTTAAAAAATTTATTATAATTGAAACCTTGTAAGCAGTTGGAATGAAAGACTACAAACCGATGTAATTTAGTTTTAATGATTTAAATTTTTTTTATGAAAAAATATTGTAAAGTAATTAAAATTTAAAAATTTAATATAATTCTGAAAAAGTTAGCGACCAATGTTTGATATAGGTAGCAGAAAGTCACATCAGAGTATGGGACTTTCTGCTTCCGATTTTAAAAAAAAAGAAGCACTTTCCGTCGAGCCGGAGTCGAACCAGCGACCTATGGATAACTGTGTTTTCCTCTACAGTCCACCGCTCTGCCAACTGAGCTATCGACGGAACGGTTGAGTTCCCAACTTACTGCTAATGTAATAAAACATAATGAATACAATCTGTGGAAATCATTCAAAATATTAATAATTGTTACATAAGGAAGTATAATATTATACAAATGCTCTTATATAATAGTAAATTATTAAAATCAATCAGATAGTTATTAATATTTATTTTGTTAATTAATTGCTTCAAACAATCGTTTTTTGTTTCGTTACCGTGATTTATGTCTACAATTTACCCAAAATTATTTTAAGATATATCTCATTTGTTAAATTTAAAGTTTAAAATCTACGACCATGCAATAATAAACAAATTATTTTAAAAAATTAAAGTAGATTTTTGTTTAATATATGAAGTGTATGATTTTAGTACATGTATCTAGAAAAATGTTTCTTAATAAATATTTGGCTGAATTACTTAAAAGTTAATTCAAAAGTTTTACGAATTTTTTTCTTCCGTTAAAAGTTTTTTACTTTAAATGTAATATTTTTATACACGATTGTATTATTTCAGCATGCCCATACACATTTTAACAGAATCGTCTTTTCTAGAATATGTTTCGTGCTAAAAAGTAAACAATTAAATATCTTCTAAAGAATGTGCCGTAGTGGCTTTACCTCAACTGATTGAACAGAAAATATTTCTCATTAATGTTGTTGCATTCCAAAAATTGTTCTAACCTGCATGTGATTATTCTCCAATAAAAAAATAATTCGAGATAAAAACCAACTTTTTTAAAAACAACGTTTTTATATGGTGACTAAGTTTATCAAAGAAAATTATTGAAATATTAGTTAAAACTGTTAGTTATTTTTAACTTTACAATTTACTTAAAAAGAGACATTTGTGAGCGTATTAAGAAATTCATAATACTCATAAAATCAAAACATGCATTTGAAAGTTTGTAAGTCATTCTATTAAAAAAAAAATGGGAACCAGAATTCAGAAAAAATTATTGTGATAAGACATGGCGCCAAATATTGGAAACTTTCTTTCTTGCGAATGATTACTGACTGAAAGTCAGCAACCCTTACTATCTCCCCTTTGTTAGTTTTACGATACTTCATGTGTCGGGAGGAGGGCCCGGTGCTCCCAGAGGGGGAAAGAAATTTTTTCCTCAATCCTAAAAGCGCCGAGAGGAAAGAATATTTTGACTTATTAAAATTATTGAAATATTAGTTAAAACTTGTCGCAAACGTCTAAATATTGCATTGTTAGACGAGTACTAACGATTCCCAAAATTTCAAAGCTCTAGCTTGATGGGAAGTTGGTTAAATTAACGATCGAAAATTTGATGACACACACACTCACACACACACACCAGGTGAAATTCAGAAAAACGTTTTAAAAATAATGCCGATTACTGTGCCATGTACATTAAGAAAATTCACACACAGATTTTATAAAGAAGATATTATAAATACAGAATTTTTTCGACAGAGTTACCGGGTGAAAATTGAATGTTAGTCTTTCGAGTCCGAATAATAGGTCTTAAGTCAGATTTATTTCACTTCAACAATTTTCTCCTGTCAAATGGCTTGCAATACTAGATGCGGCTATTAAATAACACAGATTGACTCTGTAAAATATTTTATTTTAATTTATAATATTACTTATTATCCCCTTCAATATACATCCCTCTTCTGTCCCTACAATGTTCCATGAGAATCTTCCATTCTTCGAAACACTGCTGGAAGTCTTCTTCAGTCAGATCCCAGGACGCGTGCCACTTTCTCTTTCACAGCTTCAACAGACACAAATCTCGATCATTTTAATGCAGATTTCATCTTGGGAAAAAGAGAGAAATCACATGGCGCAAGATCCTGTGAGTATTGAGGATGTTCTGAAACTGGGATGCCGTACTTGGCCCAGAAATTTTTTTACAAACATTGTGGGATCATATGTCCTTCCTCAATTCGGGTCGGGTTGTCCTTGTTCTTTCACGGAGTTCAGCAAGAACGTAATTGTAGTAATGTTGATTTATCTTTAGGAACCCAGGGAAGATATACAATCCGATGAATATTGAAAGAAAAAAAAAGATATATATATTATTGCTTTGAATTTTCATTTGCTCATTCGAGTTTTTTGGCTGTCGGTGAAAATGGGCTCTTCCAGTACAAGAGTTAGCGCTTTGTTTCAGGATCGTAAGCAAAAACCCACAATTCGCCCCACGTTATTATCTTTTCCAATAAGTTTGGGTTATTTTCAATGACATTTAAAGCGTCATTTTTGTGAGCTTTTTATAGTTCAAACATGAGAATTTTAGGCACCATTTTGGCACACACTTTATGCATGTCAAAATTGTTGCGTAAAATTTTCCGTACGGATTATTTGACAATTCCTACAATCTCAGTAATCGCACGAATCAGATTGAAACAGATAGCTAATTTTTTCGGTATTGTCGTCCGTGTTTGACTTGGTAAGGCGACCAAGGCGTGAATTATCTTCAACGTCTTCTCGACTACCTTAAAAACGCTTAAGCAACTCAAACACACGTGCATGCGATAAGCATCCATTGCCATACACTTGTTTCAATAAATTATCAGTTTCAGTAAAGGATTTTCCAATTTCATGCGAAATTTCACAACCATTCGTTGCTCATTTCTCATTTTTTCGGCGAAAAAAAAAATAACTCTAATGTGAAAGAAGGTTACTGGTATATGAATCTGTTTACAGAAGCGAGATGCTCTGCATTCGAAAGAGAAGGCTTCATGTTAAACAGCTGTCGATCGCAGGCTTTGGCGCATGAGTACTTCTTCTGTAGTAACGTCGTCTCGTTCTTTAAATGCCACATGTCGTAATTATACATAAAGAACAAAAATTATTTCTGTATTTTTATAATTATTGTACATAATATGAAAAAAATATTATTATCGAACATATTACGTATTCTGAAATAAGGAAATTTAAATATTCTTTCTTTATTTATTTATTTTACTATTTTTATATGTTTCTTTATTGTGTTCGAAATTACGAAAGTTCTCAAGTTGCATAAGTCGAAGACGAAAGGAAGGTGCATATTTGTTGTTGCATTGTTAAGAGTTTAGTGTGCAGTCACATGAAACTAGTCCTTTACGTATTTTCAAATATATTAAGATGATTATCTTAAAAAACGACAATTGATGTTAAAGTTTCTTAATAACTAAACCGAATGTGAATTCCTTTTAGCTTAGTAGAAATAGGTACTGCAAGAAAAAAACCCAAACAAATTGAATAAGATTTCAACAAGATTAAGGGTTCGGATTGCCTTTGTCTCTCATTGGAGGAAACAATTGTCACCCAAAAGTTATGGGAAAGGCGGAAATCTTTGCGTCTTTTAAATTTTTTAATATGTGCTAACATGTCGTTTTGAGTAAATGCGAGGATATAAAATAAAGGAGACTGGAGTTACGTTCAAAAGGCAGATATTGCAATACATTATGATTACGATAATTACATCAAATTTGCTGAAGGTATATTTGCATTGCAAAGATATATTTAACTAATGGGTTTTCTTCTACTCACATTGTATGTCTGAGTCAAAACTTTATAAGCTTTTTTCTCACATTTTAAAGTGCTAAATTGAGCTGAAAATTACTATACTCGATTTTTTTGGGTGGCAATACGATAATTTAAGTATAAATAATAAAAATTAATTGATTAAAACTAATTATACAAAGAATTAAATTTTATGCCAAGTTTTTCACCAAGTAGCCAAATGGTCACCAAAATCTGCCCAAGGTCATTGTTTAAACTCTCATTTGTTAATTATTATTTTGTTAAAAATGGATGAATTAATTTGTAATTCAATTTGACTCAATATTCCCTTTTAATTCATTAAAAAAAATGATGAATTAAAACGAAACATTTAATTAAATTCCATTCGGCTCAATATTCCCTTTTGCTCTTAAAATTTAAGTTTTAAAAAATTATGTTAAGCGAAGTGTGAAGTTAGAAAGAAAACTCATGCTGAAAAAACTCGTTTTTTACCGGTGCTGCGTTAGATAAAGTGTGAATGAATCGGTAAGTATATGAGAACTGTAAATGTTTGAGTAGAATTATTTAATATTCTAAATTCTGATTTATTTTAATGTCTGAACAGAATATTATTGTCCACTTTAATAATTTATTGTTTGCTCTTATTTTTTAATATTTAATTTGCTAATCTATATATATATATATAAGCGAAATACCACTGACTGACTCATCACGAAATCTCTAAGACTATTCAACCGATTGACTTGAAATTTAGTACAGTTACTCATTTTGCAATGTAGACGCTCACTAAGAACGGATTTTATGGAATTCTTAACCAAAATGTAGTTATCATCGGTTAATCTTTTCTTACCCATCGGTTAAGTCATTTTGGCGACTTTATCGCCAAAAATTACATGACCAACGCCAAACGGAATATATTTTTTTAAATGTATACTTTGTATCGCTACCAATTAAGTTTACTTGCAAGATTTGCGCGTGCGAAATGGAAAAATACCAAATAATTTAATATTGAAGCGCTGATGGAGGATTGGCAAGATTTTGGAGAAGAGGCTCTTTTTTGCAAAATATCACCAAATATCTTCCACCGCCAAGTCGAAGCATTTCAATGACCTTGCATTGTGAATTTTAAAAAGCTATACTATGGTAACCCCAGCTGATTTCGCTCGCCAGCTGATTTCGGTTTTGCTGAGCAAACGATAATTTTTTATTGCTGTGGAACCTAGACGTAAGTTTTAAATTTATGAGAAAAGTATTTTATTATTAATAATGATTGATAAACTACATTTGTAAATCTAAACGCAATCTAACGAAGATATTGAAGTTGGCTTTTAACAAATGAATAATAACGGTATGTTATTCATGTCATTAAAAAAAAAAATAAGTAGCTATCAAAATATTTACTTTGATGTACGCATTAATTGTAATCTAATGTAAATATCATGCAAAAGTTTTGTTTCTGTATTTTGGCAATTTTTAGCTTTTGTTTTCTAGGAAATAAAAAACGTTTTTCATTTTTTAAAATGGTTGGATATCTTATTGTTTTCAGAATACAGAATTATTTTTAATGCTATGATTTTTAAGAGCTATTCTGTCTATTCAATTTCAGTTCCAGATATGCTGCTACCGTAAGAGTTATCCTTTTGCAAAAAGGATCACGTAATATGGGTGACTTTTTGCTAAAAACTTTTATTATACTTCATTTTTTTTGTTAGTATTTTTTGTTGAATTTTAAAATAATTTGATTTAAAAAAGTTAATTTCGGTTATATTTTTTAACTTGAAAAGTATTTCATTGTAGGTTAATAAAAATTGATTTTTCATATTTATTTTTCAGTTATAGTTCTTAATAATGGATGTTGAATATATTTGGATCGATGGAATACCTACTCCTTTCAAAGTTTTTAAAATTCTTGGCGACGGAGCATGTTTATTTTCATCTCTGTCTTTGCTGGTGTTCGGTGACATATCGATGGCGTATAAAATGAGAAATATTATTGTTTCTCACGTGTTTGACAACTGGGATCGGTTTAAATGCTGCACTCAAATGCTATCTGGCGCCCCTTATAATATTAGCGATTTATATTTTACCGAAATGTGTAAACCAAACACGTAAGGATCTATTTGCGAAATTATGGCGGCGGCAGAGCTATTTCCCTATCAGTTTGAAGTGTATCAAGGTGGCTGCCTTATAGCTTCTGTTGGTGAAGCAATTCAGGGGGAAAAAAAGATTACGTTTTACGGGAAACTGTAATAGGGGTCATTTTGATGTTTATGTTGAAATAGTTGGATTAACAAATAGAAGTAAAGTTAATTCTGGTGATGATAATGTGAAACAAAATGAAGAAAATGTGTCATCTTTTGTGTTTCAGCCTCAAGAAAATGTGTCTGTGTTAGTTTCAAAGACTTAATCAATATCTAACATTGATTTTTTAAGTTCAAGTGAATCAATTATTAATGATGTAATATCTCTTCAACTAAATAAAGGTAAAAAAAGAAGAAAAAGATTCTCAAATTCACACACACACACACATACACACAATTAGATATAAACAAGTAAGACAAGCTGCTACAAAATATACTCAAAGTCATCCTGCAGCTGTAAGAAAATACTTTTCTAATAACCCCCATGTGAATCAGGCAGCTGTAATTAAATACAATGAAAAAAGATCAAAAGTTAAATTAGCGCCATGGACTTCCAAAAATTTGTCTGGTTTTAATTATAAAATAGATATTGACTATTCAAATGTCAGTATCGGAAAACGTTTGCCCTGTTTGTGGTGCCATGCTTTAAAATTGATAGAAGAACCTCCAGGAATGTGTAACAGCGGTGATCAAGTCCAAATTCCTGCTACTAAATCCTACCCTGAACCTTTGAATAGTCTTCTTAACCATTAGGATCAACTTTCAGAACATTTTCTTTCTACAATTCGTAAGTATAATGAATGTTTTCAGATGACGCCATTTGGAGCAAAAAAATTGTAGGAGGGAAATTTTATGCCAACATTTAAAGTCCAGGTGCAGGTATACCACAGGATAAGTAGCCTTTTGGCTGAGCCTCCTCAACAACCTTCTTTTCTTCAGCTATACTTTCTCTGTGATGATGAACGTGAACGAAACATTTGTTGTGGTATTTTCCCAGGTGTTAAGCCAGAATTAGTTAGCCAATTACAAAAGGCGCTACATGAACATAGCAGGTATATTCGCGATTTCAAAGCTGCTGTTGATTCAGTTCCTAAAGACCAAAAGGAGTTCAAGGTTATAATTAATGCCGATAAAAAACCATCTGGAGAACACAAAGGTCGTTTCAATGCTCCTCAAAATAAAGAAGTATCTGTCCTTATAGGGGGTCAGGATTTCGAAAAATGAGATATCATTCTAAACAGCAGATACAGTAAATTGGTACGAATTAGTGAAACCCATCGAGCTTACGATGCTCTTCAGTACCTTTTGATGTTTTTTCGTGGGGAAGACGGTCATTGTATAAATATTTCAAAACTTGATAGCAATACTAAGGCTCCTATCAATAAGACTGTCTCTGCTTCTGAGTTCTTCAGCTATAGGTTGATGGAGCGTGTTGGTGAAATCAATTATCTATTGCCCTTTCGTCAACTGTTTAATCAGTTTTGGGTCGACATGTATGCAAAAATAGAAACCGAAAGGCTTGAATGGATTCGTAACAATCAGAAAAATTTTAGGAGTGAGGAATATGTCCATTTAAAAGACGCTATGGCAAAAAAAGATACACAGTCTTCAGAAATAGGTAAAATGGTTGTGTTGCCGTCTTCGTTTACTGGAGGGCCTCGCTACATACATGAACGAACTCAAGACGCTATGACAAACAAAGTGACATCGCGCACGTACTCAGAGAAACAAAAATTATAGTATGGGACGAATGTACTATGGCCCACAAGAAAGGAATTGAAGCTCTCAACCGGATACTACAAGACATCGGAGGAAGTAATGGGTGGTTTTACTGTTCTTTTAGCTGGTGACTTTAGACAAACTTTACCCGTCGTACCACGAGGGACACGCGCAGATGAAATTCAAGCCGGTTTGAAATCTTCAATTTTATGGCCTCATATAAAAGTCTTATCCTTGAAAGTTAATATGAGGATCTCTCTTCAAAACGACTTGAGCGCGAAAGAATTTTCTAACTATTAATTGACATAGGTAACGGAAATATTACAGAGCAAGAAGGAAAAATAACTATTCCGAATAACCTATGTTGATTACTTTGACTGATAGAATATACGGAAATATTGAATATGGCACACTAGATAGCTTATCGTGGTTGAAAGAAAGAGCAATTTTGACTCCAACAAATGAATCAACTGATAAAATTAACGATTTTATCCTAGAGAAACTGACAACTGAACAGATAAAGTATGAGTCTATAGATACAATCATAGAGATAGAAGTTACTGTCCATTATCCTGTGGAGTTTCTGCACACACTCAATCCACCAGGCATACCGCCTCATATTCTTTATCTAAAGACTGGTACACCAATAATGTTCTTGCGTAATTTAAATACTCCTAAATTATGTAACGGCACCAGTTTTTTCTTAGAGTTTTCAATTTGAAAACTCTAAGAAAAAACATTATAGAAGCGACTATTTTTACAGGAAAGTATGAGGGTGAAAATGTATTCATTTCTAGAATACCACTAATTCCATCAGATTATCATTTTGAATTTAAGCGTTTGCAATTTCCAGTTAGAGTTTGCTTTGCGATGACTATCAATAAAGCCCAAGGGCAGAGTTTAAAATTAGCTGGTGTCGATTTATAAAATGAGTGAAAATCTAATCATCCTTCAACCAGAAAAACGAACGAAGAATGTTGTCTACAGAGAAGTTTTGGAAATGTAGGCATATTATTTCATATTTTTCTTATATTTAACTATTTCTAAAATTAGAATAAGATAAAATAATAATGAATGTAATAATTAAGATTAATAAATTGATATAATAAAGAATAAAAATGTAGTTTTCATCCTCAAAAATTGCCATGCACACAAAATAAAGACAATAGAAATGTAATACACAAAAAAAATTGATTCAATAGGTTTAAAAAATAAAATAAAATGTATAAAAATGTATTTATATTTTTATGTTGTCAATTTTTACATGGTTTAGGCCTACTGGGGACCCGCCATGTAGAATAATGGGAACGCATCGCAATACACAGTACCTCATGGGTGATGCAGAATTCTGTTCAACGACAGATTTACTGACTAAATTACATTTTCATTGATAAACTATTAAATACTTTTCTCATATATTTGATGACCATTATTACAGACAATCAATTTCTTAAAATTTTAAATTCAGATTATAATTATCGTTTAAAAATCGAAAACTTTCTTGATATCTTACGTATAGGTTCCAAAATATAATATTATCGTCTGCCCAGCGAAGCGGGCGGGTATCAGCTAGTTGGTTATATATTACGCCAGAATGGTTGTAGTTGTTGTGTCTATTTGAAAAGTTTATATTGAAATCTCCTGCTAGTTCTATTTTTATTCAATCATACGATTTATCACCCAACATTTCGTACAATACTTCCACAATATCGTCCGCGTTTGTTCCCGAAGTAGCATACAAAACAGCCCGTTGCTTTTTTTTTTTCATTTAGACTGACGTAAATAATATAAGCTACATGTAATTAAAATTAAAGCTAACAAAAAATAATTAAATTGAATATTATATCAGCTATATGTAATTAAAATTAAAACATACTATAAATTGTTAATGTGAATATATTTAAGCTAAATATAATTAAAATTGAAAAAAACAACAACGATACTTTGTTAAATTGAATATATTTTGAGCTAAATATACTTAAGATAAAAGGAAATGGTAATATATTAAATTCAATATAAAAGAATATTGAAAAATGTAACATTAAACCTATGTATAATACCGTAAAATTAAGATATTTGAATAATATCCTAGTCAATAATTAAAATTACCAAGCATTTATATTTAACATCAGAGCCAAAACCATTGACTATAATTTAAGAGAATATAGAAAAATTTAGCACTAAGTCTATGGATAGAACCGTAAAATCAGGAAATAGAACATGGTTTTAAAAATCTAATTTACATAATAAAAAATTAAAAAGTGAATACATCAAGAAGTGGTCCGGTACAACGATTTATACCCTTCCTAAGACAATAGCCCCTTGGGTGACTAAAAATTATATATATATATATATATATGTTATAGATATATTACAGTTGTAGAAGAAATACTATAATCATAGATATGATGCATAATGAAAGAATTAAGGTAATCCTAGACTCAGTTGCAAATTGTTTTAAAATCCGAAATCGTTGGGTTGAATGCAATAGTTTTCACAATTGCTATATTGATCAAGTGAGTTTTTAAATATTCTCGGATACATTGAAAGATGTTTAACTTCAATAACGTAACCTGCATTTAGCGAAGGAATCAGTTACATATTTTCGTCTTCAACTTCTATTAGGAATTTTTTTCTCTATTCTTGCTGCTTTTTTTTTTATTTTGCTTTATTTTATCTCATTTTTTTTAAATAAAACATTTGCTCTCTCTTCATTGTATTTCGCTCATTAGTACTATAAAAGTTATACAAATAATAAAATTCCTATCTTTTTTTTTTTCTTCCTCTCTTTCAAATTCGAACGCAGTAAAATGAAACAAGGATCGTGGGTGCAATAAACCATCCACCATGAGAAAGTAAATTCTTTTTTTTTTTTTTTTTTTTTTTTGAGTAAAGATTTTTTATTAAATAATTAATTAATTAATAAAATTTTTAATCATTATCATCCAGAAAACTGAATCTATGCATTCTTTTTTTTTTTTTTTTTTTGTGAAAAAAAAATGGAATGAAAGACATTTCAAAACAAAATAATAAACAGACGTTACATCTTGCATAACTTCGCTATAATTGTCTTTAGAAAAAATGGATGATTTCCATTTTTTTAAGAACTTTTAGTGGTTTAAAACAAAATGCCTTTTCAGAACGGTTTGAATTTTTTATCAATTGCTTTTTAATGGTTTTTTTTTCTACTCATGTTGCATGTTTGAAACAAAACTTCATAAGCTTTTTTCTCTCATTTCAGAGTTCTCAATTCAGCTGAAAATTTCTATACTCGATTGTTTTGGATGATAATACGATAATATAATGGTAATTAATAAAAATTAATTGATTAAAGCTAATTATTTAAGAGGTTTCAGTTCTCTTAACGCTTGTCCGTGTATCGAAAAAAATATCATTTTTCAAAACAATATAATTTACTAATGAAACAAAGCAGACAATTGAAACTTTTACCAAATAATATTCATATTTATTTACATTTTTCTAATATTTTCATAAGATTTAAAGAAATTTTTAAAAGTTGTAATGAAAAATAAATTGGATATTTTTTTCAAAATTAAGAAAATCTATATTTTGCTGCGCGCAGGATTTTGAAGTATATTATTGATTAAAATTTACAAAAGGGATGTTACCTAGGAAAAAATAAAGTACAATTTTAAAGTTATACACACATTTTGAGAAATTTAGAGAAACTTTTTTTAATACAATCATTTAAAAAATATGAAATTTTAAGAAAAAAATCCAATTAAAATTCATGTAAAAGATTTTCTGTTAATAATTTGTATAAAATTTGATCCATAAGTCATAAAGAAACCTTTTTTGAACGTGTACATAAAATTTCACACTCATATCTTAAATTGTTTCTGAAGAATCCTGTGTGCAAGTTAAAAAATTTTGTTCTGAGAAAAATAAAATTAAAGATGAAAAATAATAATAATAATAATAATGAAGAATTCAAATGAAAGTTTAATTTTTTCTCGATAACTCTGGGAGTATTTGAAGTACCGTTATAATTTTGGAACCAAAATATTTGGAACAGATGAGGCTCTAACATATATTTTTTTTCAAAAAAATCAAAAATTTTGAGGTTTAAGGGTTAAAAGAATTAAATTTTATGCCAAGTTTCTCGCTAAGTCACTAAATCTGTCACCCAGGTGAAAAGATCACGAAAAGATCTTTTGTTAATTATTATTTCATTGAAAAATTAATGAAAAACTTTCAATTTTTATTTTTATTGAAAAAATTAAAATTAATTATCGAAAAAATTTAATTTGACTCATCGTTCCATTTTGCTCTTAAAATTTGAGGTATAAAAACATTATTTTACGCAAAGTTTAACATAAAAACCCATATTCAAAAACTCATATTTTACCGTTTTTATTTACATTTCTTAATTAGTATACAAACACCATAAATTATTTACAGAAAGCAAAATAATCATACTTTCCCCCCTAAAACAAAGTATTGTCTTTTTTTCTCTTTAAACACCTCCATTTCTTAATAAGTGCTTCCAAAATCGAAAATCATTGACAATGGAACTTTTTAAGATACTAATCAATGTTCGAAACGTGCCACGAAGGGTTTGCTTCGAGTCAAGTTCCCACAGCCTTCATTACGCATAAGACCGGAAGAACTCTTTCCATCCCAACATTCCATTTTCTTTATCGTTTGTTTTTTTAAAAAACCCGAATCAAATGAAGCGTATTCGGCGAAAGGCAAACAAATGTTTCTCAAATTCCACTCGGTCCAGTTGTCGAGATGATTACTCCCACCGCGTGGGGTCTTGTTTCTCAGACGATAATGCATACTTCTAGAACCTGCCCAACCCTACGTATCCCCTCTCCCCTATTCGAAGGCCGTGGGATGGAGTTTTCGAAACAATATTAGATTTCGTTGGTGGTTGCTGTGGCTTTTGTTTCCTATTGTTAGAGCGCATTTGGTAGAGTATCTCTTAACGAAGTCATAAATGCGGTTGAAAAAATAAAGCAGACACTCTCAGTAAATATATCAGTGAATAATTTTTAACCTGATACTGCATATCGTTGTGCGTGGGTACGACAAAACCCTTAAGGAATCACATAAATAAAATTGAACGATAGGTGAACATAAAGAATCTAATTAACATGTAGGGGGGATTATGTTTCTTCCCTATTCAGAGCTAGAACCTTATTTTAAAAGCAGCGTAATCAAAGTAAAAGTATTCGGATCTCTACAATCAAGCAGTGGCGTATCCAGAAATTAATTTTTTTTGGAGGGGGGTGCATAACGTTACTGCCGTGAAAGAAGCAATTTTGCAGTTTTCAATTACCTTTTGGTAAAAAGTAAATAATAAGATTTATCAGTCTTAATTCTTTTATTTCAAACTGTTCAAATTTTGATATAATTCTATAAAGTTATAAAAGTTACAAAATATATATATGTAACGTTTTTACTTTAACGTTTGTTCAATATTAATGAATCATTCCATACATGGCCGAAATACTTTTATTTCCATATTGTAGCAGACTTTAGTCGGGCTTCGGCCACCAAAGCCCGAAGCGAAATTACCATACAAATCTCAAATGATCATCAGAGAGAGAGGACGAGCGGAAGAGAACAGCAGTAAGGTAAGGAGAGAAGCATAAGAAGAGAGTGTTTTTTGCTGTGTTTTGCTATTTTTGTGAGGGAAAATTCAATTAAACGTCAGAGTCCACAAGGTCTAAATGGAAGGACTTCCAGGGAAGATAAGTATAAACCTAAAGTCTGATAGGGATCATCCCTATCAATGTTCCGATGGGAAGAGAGCATTGTCAGCAATTTATTAGAAAGGGTGATTGAATTAATTAAAAAGAATAAGGAATTGTATCAGGAAATTACGAATGAATATTATCATTAAAAGGAGAGAATGGGCAAATTTAGTAAATTAAATTATTTAAGTGAGAAATTAATAGGAATTGTGTTAAATCATTACATGTATATATATTTAAGAAAGGTCATTAAGAAAAAATAGTTAAAATACCATTAGAACAAAATTTGTATTTTTAGGGGTGCATTCCTTTCTCATCGCCTGGAAATACTGACCCAGAGGCACTCTTTCAGAGACAACAAAGACGTTTATTTACTTTTCACAGAAACTGACTTTGTTGAAATAATTTTTTTCTTTCCATGATGAAAATAATTTAAGCATGGGTAGAAAAATAAATTGCTATGTTTAAAATTTAGAGTATTTTAATAAAAAAACAAAAACATCCTCAAATATTTTAATTTCGAGAAAAAATCGTGGAAGGGGCAAATGTTTCTTCGCACTCTCCTTCCCCCTAGTTACGCCACTGCAGTCAAGTTTCCTACAACGCGATTTGCATTTAACTAGAAGCAAAAATTGAGACAACACTCCTATAACGCGGTTTTCACGCAAGAATATGTGTACTCAATACAACTCAAATGTGGCTTGGAAAATTTATCTACCACAGCACTGATTTAATGTGTTAAATTTTTGTAGTTGACATTCATGGAGTTTTCCTCTGTTTATCAATTCCAATTATCACGGAATTACCCTCTCTTTTAATTTATTCAAAGATTGTCTTTAAATTCTGCTCAGACGTATGTGTAACAAAGTTCTTTTGATTCGTTTAATTTACGTTATAGTAAGTATACAACATTAGAGAACACCAAAGCAAAATTTTTTACTTGTCGTAATATTTACCTGGAAAAAATAATAATCGGCATATTTGCAAAATGGCTGAAATAAATAAAAACAGAAAAGGATTTAAAAAAAACGTTTATATCTTGCAGACAAAATCTCAAATTGTTTAATGAAAGAAAAATTAGGAGAAAAAAAGAGTTGGACAGGATATATATATTTGAAAGTGATGATAAATAATAAAACAATCTAAAATTGTATCAAATTACGTTATTTTTTTGTTGTTAGAAACAATTTTTTTGGCTTATAATTTTATTTTATGAACTATATATTACATTCAATAAACCTAAATTCAAATATAAAGAAATCTACATATTCATTGCCATTTCCATCACAAAATGTTATTTATTAACCGTATCAATCTTAATTTGATACTTTGAGAACACAGTTCTTATATAATGTACAATTTACTTCTGAGATTTAGTTAATTTGAATGAATTCTAAATTCCTTATAATGGGGTTCCCACATAATGCCGATAAATTAATCTCATTTATGTTACTTTTATGTTTTTCATAACGCGGTTTGCAAAGAAGAAGTACGAATGAATCGTGTAATGGGATATATTTGCCTGCATTAGGAAATGGTATTACGGTAAATTACAAATTATTGCGTCAAATTGTTACCGGTAATTGCCACCGTGAGGCTATTGTTTTAGTTGGATTACTTTTGGCGTACCAGAACACTTTTCAATTTTTTTTATCGTTTGCTTCAATAAATGTTAAATACATTTAGCTTAAATACATTTAAATTAATAATTTACCGTTTGCTTTAATTTTAATATCGGAAAAGTTTACTATTGTCAATTTCTCGATATTACAACGTGTACTTAAGTTCTGAGATTTAATTGAATAAATTAATAATGTTTATTTAAAAAAAAGCGCACCTTGGGTGGCAAAATCTGTCATTTGCAAAACTTTGCATAGAACTTTTTAATGAGTTATATTTTGTTATATTGTTTTTACTAATAATTCGATAAATTATGTACACACACACATAAACTCTAATACAATTTTTTGTACGTATTTTTCGGGTCGCATTCTTTAATAAAATTGTAATAAAGAATACAATCTTAGGAAATGAATGAACGACGTGTATATCCGCCCTATAAAAATAATACACATTCTATGGTCAGCCAGGTTGAAACAGAATTAATAAATATTGCTGAATTTAAAAATTCGGAACACAAATTTCCTATGACGCCTGCAGTTACATTATCTATGAAGCTGAAACAACTTTAAAAGACATATATACGAGAGTGGTTCAAAAAGTACATGTATTTGAAAACAGATGGCATGATTAAAATAATTTGTTGTTACAATTTGAGTGATACCAATTGTTAAACAGATCCGAAGCTAATCTAACAATGATTCATAAGTTAGTTGTAATTTGGTAGTTATTTGCTGTTAATTAAAAATTTAATTGCTGCCGCGTCGAGTTGTCTCCGTCTGTGAGACCTGGATTCCTCACTACGCACCAAAAATGAAGCGGTTGCTTCTGATGAATATTTTCTAAAAAAGACGATGATGATCTTATCGGACGGAAAAGTTAATGATGAAGAATATTTGAGGTACGAAAGGCGTCATGATCACGAATAGGAGTAACTGAGATTTTGACAGCTGTCTAGTGAGTCATGATGCTTACTAAAAACAACTTTCGATGCTGCGAGCACCATCTCTCGGAATTTCTAAGCACTTACTGAGTGACTCTCGTAATAATCCGCCTCTCTAGCAGACATACACACCCGCACGAAAAATGCAACAAAATTGCAGAGGCCCTCTTTAATAATAACGCCAAAAGTTAAAAAGTTTCAATAACTATCCCGAGGGAGTAGTCACTTTTAGTCTAGTTAGTAAAGGGGCAACCAAAAGTGAACGGTCAGCTTCTTCTTCGGACTCAATGGACTAGGGTTCGATACGCTGCCGGCGATCAAAGGTCACATCTCCACCACTCCCCTCTTAAGGGGTTGGGAACCATCTAACGCTGAAGTGGTGGCCCAGGACTTGAACACTAGATGGCAGCACAGTATAGAACTACTGGTTGCATATGCCCCGACACAAAACACTCGCATCTGGGAGTTCTAAGACAATTGCATATAAATCATAACTAGTGATCTTCTGGTTACGGAGCATGCGTCGACAAGACATAACACTCAATTCGAGACAGTCGATGACATCAAATGAAAAATTGTTCCACACATAACTCAATACAACAGGTAGGGGATGTGTATCAACAGCAGTAATGGCTGGAACCTTCTCTACAAATTCAGAATGTTTCTCTTCGTATGATCTCGATGACACTGGAGGAGAAGTATGCAGCGGCTCTCTTCAACAACAACGACAAAAGTTAAAAGGCCGAAATATCTAGCCCGAGGAAGACGTCTCCTTTAGTCTGATCGGTAAAGGCGCAATAAAAGCAAGCGGTCAACATTCTTCGAACTCACTGGTCCAGGATTCGAAACGCCGCCGGTACTCCAAAACAACTCTCTCCGCCTCTACAGAGTCGAAAATCACTCAACGCCGAAAGATCATTAAAAAAAGAAATGGAGTATTTCCAACTGGAAAATATAAGGGGGAAACATTTTAGAATTGCCTACAATTCTTTAATAACTAATAGACCAAAAAGTGTGGAAATTAAAAGAACTTTTTCTATGGCAGGATTATATTGTACAAAAATCGGATCACAATTTCGAGATCAAAAAGTTGATCAGTTACGTTTCTTAGATAATTGATTATTAGCTACGTGATGGCAAATACATGACGAATTTAATTATATATTTTATAATTGTTTTTTTTGAAATAATTATTGATGCAAATATGTATTATCAACAATTTCTAATAAATTCGTTGTATTTTATTTATATTAAGAATATAACTTACTTTCATTTAATTTTTATTCTAAACGAGAATCATATAAAATGTCTTATTTTTATGAATTTTTCTTTAAATTTGCGGCTTAAATAATTCTCGGTTATTTACAGCTATTGCGATAGGGTTTGGAAATTTTACTAAATATCAGGTAAACGAAAAAAAAAAAAATCGATAAATTTGCATTCTTTAATCATTTCTTCCTTCCATATAATTAACCGCAATATTTGTGTTTGTGTATGTTTTAACCCAAAAGTCGGTACTTTTTTTTTTATTCATTTGCGCTCCTTAAAACCTTTCTTGAGTGTAATTAAAAATTTGTTGCTGTCAACATCATAAATTACAAATTACTAGCTTTCCAAAATTATAATTACAAATTATGTTACATCTTTACATGATATCAAATTTGTGTACTTCCGAAAGCTCCTTAGAAAGTATTAATATCTTCGTATAGTAAGACAATTAATAACCCCACGAAAAATTATTTACGAATTTCTCATATATTATTTATGCATAATAATTGAAAATAAATTATGGAATTACATACATTAATTTAATAATCATATAGCTAAGGTATAATTTATTAAAATTAGCTTTCATATGTTGAATCAATATATGTTTTTCTGAATAAAACTCATTAATTAATTAAACATTTAATAATGAAATGTATGCAATTAAATTGTACGTGAATTATACATTAATTATATCATTTATTAAAGTGAACTTTGAAACTTGAAATTTCAAATGCTTTACTGACTATAAACCTTCAAGTAGATTTATAGGATTAGCTCTGAAGGTTAAATTCTACGTCTACTGTGTGTCGATATTGTATAAAACGGTAATTCGAAGCACCCAGAAACTTTTTCAAGCTGAATTTATTAAGTTTTGTGTTTAATTTGTAAACCTTTTTAAATCAGAATGTATATTCTTTCGAACGTAACAATTCCTCGATAATAAGGAAACTTTTTTTTTTTTTAAAAAAAAAAAAAGCATTGCTATAAAAATGAAATTGAACAATAGGAGTATTTTCAATTTTTACTTTTTAAGAAATTTGCTATAAACTCACAATAATTTTTATACAAAAATAATTTTAAAAAAATTCTTTGATTCAAAAGCCCTCTTTATTCGTTTACTTCCTTTCAGAAATTTATTTTTTATTGCTTAAATTGAAATGAGAAATAGAATTTATCTTTATTTGTGTGTGAAGCGTTTTTGTAAGAATGCATCAGTATTTTCAACGCATACTTTTCATGAAAATGTAATTTATTTTTTCCAATTGTGATAAAAAAGAATTTATAAAGTTTCACAGAAGACAAAAGGATTATCACAACTTCATACGTCAATCCAGATCATAGTAAATTTTGAACATAATTAAATATGTTCAGTTAAAAAGAAATTTACCTTAAAATCTCTGCAAAAGCACGGCAAAGAATAAATCACGTGATGTGATTGTTTATTAACCTCACACTGAGGAGCAACACGAGGGCTGTTGGCTGCAGACCTCGGAACTTTGAGTCCCGATCAAGTGACCAGGACGACAATTTAGCTGTCGCCTTCCTCTCCAAACTTCCACACCACGCCAATGGAAAGGGACCTCAACCAGATTTAATGAGATCAGCTTCGCTCCACAGCGGATCTTTAATGGCCTCAGGGTTCGAACTGAAGACTCGATGAAAATCCTGCCGGCCACTGAGTCTGCGACCCAGACTTCTACGGCCACATAACCCACTGGAGACAACTCTCTTTGAAAGTCCTTGTATGATATGTCATGACCACTAGGCTATTGGGGTTTAGAAGAATAAATCTTAGTGGCTATTTTGTGTCAAGAAAAAAAAATTAAATCACAGCAGAACGAATTGAATAAAAACATTAAATTTTATTTATCAGCACACATATATTTAATAGAACAATACATTAGCAATTCATAATTGTTAATTCGTTATTTACTTACATATAGCCAACATTGGCCGATAAAATAAATATACAAACATAAGACAGTCTTTATACGAAACTAGTTGCTTATAGGAACTTTTTTTTTCTTTGATCGGTTTTGTAAACCTGGAAAACTTGTTGACAATGCTTCCAACTACGCAGAAATAAACCTCGCTCAACGTATCCAATTGCAGCTGCAGTTCCCCTACAACACTAGATCTTGAATGTAGGAACTACGATGTATTATCACAAATATAAGTCCCTTGAAGAATGCAGTTCATTTTACATGGGTCTATTGCTTCTAATCACTGAAGCAATGATTGGTTGAATCAAATTTGATTCATGACTCAGATTAATATAAAAAGATACTCATAGATATATACATTATACGAAAAAAAAATTATATGATACATAAAAAATAAGGCATATCTACAATGTTTGGAAGAATCTCAACTCATTTTACTTTTACAATGCAATTCAGATTCTTCCAACGTACAGTTTCATTCAAACAGTAATCACAATATTTAAGCAACAGATTAATCATCATACGTAATACAACATAGTGTTATTAGGATGGAGAATCTTGTGGCCTTTTAATTTAATTTTAGTTTTGTTAAACTTTCTAGTTTTTACTTTTCAATAAAAGCAATGTTAACACAACGTAAATTGTGATTGAAACTTTAAAAGCTTTATAAATATCAACTTTGAATATAACCAACCATTTTTATGTTGAGGCTATTAATTTTGTATTCGTAGAATACATTTTAAGTATGACTGAGGCCAGTGACGTACCCTACGGGGGATGCAAAGCGACATTTGGACTACCGAATAATTTTTCTCAAATCGAAATATTTCTGGGTAATTTTTCCGTTATACTTTTTCAGGTTTTCTAAATTTTAAACTTAAGAACTCTTTTTCCCTTCATGGGTGAATTTTTTTTTCATCTCGGAAGAGAAAAAAAAGGATTTCCAACTATGACGATTCCTAAGAAAAGAAGAGAAAAGTCTTTGCTGTCTCTGAAAGGGTGCATCAGTGTTTGTGGAGGAAGGAGGGATTGCATTCCAAAAATTGCACCCACCCCGCAAAAAAATCAGATTTTATTCTCATGGTATCTTAGTTATTTTTCATGAATGACCTTTTACTTATTAAATTCTTATAACTTGATAAAATTATATTAGTACTTGAACAGTTTAAACAAGAATGATGTAGTGTATTACTTATTTTTTACCGAATGGTAATTTAAAAAAAAAAAAAACTTCTTCTGTCATGGAAGATACGGAGTATTTGTTCTTGGAGTGTATAACCCTCACGGGCTTTAATCCCCAGTAAATAGGCTATTAATTGGGGTTGAGACAGAACTTTGGTTATTTCATATGCCCAGGAGTTAAATATATAATATGAGAGATAGATCATTTGGAGGAGCAATAGCTTTTTAATAAATGCTTTTAAGTTAGGAATTTAGTAGCAGAGATATTTTAAGATATAAATACTTAGTTATCACTAGTTCTGTAATGGCAATGACGATGCCCCCCCTCCTCTCCTCATAAATTATATTCTAGGTACGTCACTGACTGAGGCATTAAAGAAAATTTTATAAGAATCGAACAACTTTACATTAATATCGAAGGTTGTAAGAGTTTTGTAAACTATTTTTTCAAATATATATTTACACTAAATTTCAAGTACATTTAATTAAAATACCTTCAAACCAACTCTATGAGATTCTAGATAAACTAGTGTTCGTTACTAAATTACAAACAGCGCCCTCCGCAGCTTTCAAACATGCACAAGATTCTCCATCCCTGATTCAAGTGGTTATGAGCCGAGAATAGAAGACAGGTTCATGCACCAAACAGCACCAATATGTGCCTTTTTAAAAAAAAAAAAGAAAACCCGCTTTATGTTGTTCCGTAAAGGATATGTTGCGAATCCAACTTGGCCATCGAAGGTAGGAAACAGAAATAATGCGTATTTGCAGCGTCAACACTGCAGTCTTGTCAATTGATAAGTTATATTTGAAGTCTTTGCTGATATTTGAAAACGGAGTTACGCAGAATCGTTTATAGATGGGCGAATCCAGCGCCAGCAAAAGGAGAGGGAAACCCACAACACAAGCAAAGGCAAGCCATTCGTTGATATTCTGGAAGCGGAACTGTGGTGTTCTGTTTCTTTGGTTGAACCTGCAGAAAAAGGGGAGGAAAAGGTTTTATTAACAAACAAATCCATTATCAAAGGCCTGTTAAATCATTGATATGTATCGTCAAAATAAGAAAATTATCTGATTTTTTTTTTAAATAATTTAAGTCGTGCATAGGGCCAGTTT
This sequence comes from Nephila pilipes, assembly GCA_019974015.1. NCBI lineage: Eukaryota > Metazoa > Arthropoda > Arachnida > Araneae > Nephilidae > Nephila > Nephila pilipes. The sequence continues at coordinate 28,740 of BMAW01107600.1, forward strand.
GTTGGAAATAAATTGTTTGGATACCATCAGGAGGCGAATAACCTCGTGTAAGGGAAAGCGCACGGGTTCATGGGTAAATATTTCAGAGTGCATTTAGATTTTGACCGTGTAAGGCGGGGTTTTCCTTGTTTTGATGCAAATTTGTTTTCCTGATCGGAAAAGCGGGTTAAGTCAAAGTATGGGCTATTTGGAAGTCTTGTATATTTTGCAAATAGTGTAATTATTTGTTTATGTATAATTGACGCGAAGAGACAGTAAATAAAAGCACGAGAAAATAATCCCTCTCCCCTCTATTCCTTGTTTGATTATTACTCTTCATCACGGTTTGAATAAAAGTTGGGGCCGGCGTAAAGTTAACTCGTTGGGAATTGAAACAAATTTCGTTGTAGACAATTAAAATTCGTTTCACAGTGTATAAATTGTTAAGGTAAGGAATATGGGAAAATTTTATAAATAATTAAATTATTCTAATAAAATCAAACTCTTTTATATAAAAAAAAACGTTAATAAATTCAATAACAAAAATAATTGTTTCATATATTTATATAAAAAAATTTATGCGATTTATTAGAATAAAATTTTACAATATGTTATTTTAGTTTCGTTTTGTTATATATTTTATAGTGAATTTGTTGATAATGTCCTCATAATTTAGTTTTTTTTTTATTATTATTATGTTGGCCGCTTCTAATTCAGTAGTTAATATAGCTATGAAGGTAAATCTAATAAAGACGCAAAACGATTGGTACGAAAGCATCTAAGTAATTAAATAGAATTTTTCTGCAATATTCCATTTTAATTTAACTCACCTAGACTACCAGACACAGTTGTCATGGTAATATTCAAAAAGAAATGCTCATAATGATTTAGCATTGCCATTCTGCAGCTGTTAAAAATGATGTCTAAATATAAATTTTAAAAAATAACATCTTGCACAATACTGCGATGTTACATATATTAATTTTGCATGAGGTGTAGCTATTACATGACGAAACGACGCTGCTACTGAAGAAGTACGCATACGCCAAACACCCGCGACTGAAAGCTGTTTAGAGTGAAGCTTTCTCTTTCAAATGCCGTTCCGCTCGTTTCTGTGAATAAATCCGTATATTCGAAGCTTTGTTCGCATTAGATTCATTTTTTTTTTGTTTCGCCGGAAAAATGATACGTGAACAAAGAATTAAAGTGAAAAATCGTATGAAACTTTGAAACACTGTAACTGAGACTTATAATTTATTGAAAGAAGTATATGGCAATGAATGTTTATCGCGTGCTCGGTTTTTGAGTGGTTTAAGCGTTTTCGAGATGGCCAATAAGGCGTTAAAGATGATTCACACCCCAGTCGCCCTCCCACGTCAAAAACAGATGACAATATCGAAAAAATCGGTAATCTGGTTCGATCTGACCGTCGGTTAAGTATTCCTGCAGCTGTTGAGACAATAGGAAGTGACAAAGAATCCGTAAGCAAATTTTCCCACCAAGACAATACGCTGGCTCATCATTCCACATTGTATGTCAAGCGGTTTCTAACCAAGTATGACATCCCAGTGTTAGACACTCCACTTTATTCACTATGTGACTGCTTGCTCTTTCCTAAGGTGAAATCTGCATGAAAAGGAACAAGATTTGAGTCCGTTGAAGCTGCGAAAGAGAAAGCGGCAAGCGTCTTGAAGGAGCTGACAAAAGAAGACTTCCAGCACCGTTTCGAACAATGGAAGATTTGTATCAAGCGTTGTAGAGATAGAGGATGGGTGTATATTGAAAGTTATAATAAGTAAATATATATGAATCAAAATAAAATGTTTTATAGCATCAGTCTCGTTATTTAATAGCCACACCTTGTATATACAAGAGCTACAATTTCACTGAGATACTTACGTGTTGGAGATTTTCTGTTCTTTTCATTTAAGTCATCTTCGTTTTCTTTTTGATACCAGTAAGGGTCGTTTGGTACCGGACTATAGTAAGGATCCTCTTGTTCTTCTGGTGCTATAGTTGGATAGCGAGGTCTGTGAGAAACTGAAAGACCTATGTCAGGACAGGTAGCTGAAAAGAAAAAGAGGGAATATATAATTCGTCTTCAAAACATCCCGTTTAGTTTTTTCAACATGGTTTTTTTTTTAACTTCACACTTTATACCATATATTTTTAAATCTAAAATTTTAGAAGCAAAAGGGAACAGTAAGTCATATTAAATTTATTCAATAATTAGTTTTAATAATTTTTTTAATTATTTGACGTTTATTAAATTTATCATCTGAAATAAATACATGTAAATTTTTTTTAGCTCAATTAAGCGTTATGTTAATCAATTAAGCTACGTGTGATTAAAATTAAAGCAAACGATAAATTATTAAATTGAATATATTTAAGCTAAATGTAATTAAAGTTAAAGCAAACAATACATTATTAAACTAAGGATTTGGCGACCATTTGGCATAAAATTTAATTCTTTAAATAATTATTTGTAGTAAATTAATTCGACTACATTATTAAACTTATAATCCAAGGTGAATTAAGCGATAATCAGAGGACGTTGCAAGATTATCAATGGCATTTCCATATTGATTAAAATTTTGCCTTATTCTAAATGTTTGAACGAAGATATAAGCTTCCGAAGCAAAACAAAAGAAGAAAAAACCTAATAATAATTGTTAGAGCCGTTTATTAGCGTATCTAAGGAATGCATTACAACTTTCAGCCATTACTGAGAGTTCAGAAGGAGATGTTTTTCTACCCCTAGAGGGGAAGGTCAGTTGACCTTGATTGCCCGCAGCGCATCTAACCCTGAAGCACGGAGTTCAAAGCAAAGTTGAACGGTCGCTTTTTGTTGCGCCTTTACCAATCAGATTAAAAGAGACGTCTCGCTCGGATGTTTTAATTTCTGGCATTGTTAAAGAGAACCGCTGCATACTCCCTCTCCAATAACATCGTAATGATACGAATAGGCACATTCAAATTGATATTTGCAAAGAAGGCTACTTTCCCAGCCATTACTGCAATTGATGTACATCCCCTCCCTGCTGTATTGAATTCCACATTAAAACAGTTTCCATTTTATGTCATCGTCTGTCTCTATTTGAAATAGCGAGTCTATTTGATTCTTGCGCAATTGTCAATAACTCACTTGTTATGATTTATGTGCCGTTGCTTTAGTTACACACAGTGAGGAAGTTTTGTACGTCAGGGATACATGCAGTCAGTAGTTCTAGGCTGAGCTACCATGAACACTAGATGATAACAAAGCCTAGGTCACTACTTAAGTGTGTTTATCTATCTTGTGGAAGAGCTTTGAACAGTTTCCATTTGATGTCTCGATTTGAGTGGCGGATCTCATCGACAAGTGCGACGCAGCTGGAGTATCACTAGTTGTGATTTATGTGTGGTTGGCTTAGTTAAACGCAGGGAGACAAGTGTTTTGCGTTGGGGGCATATGCAACCAGAGATCTATGATGCGCTGCTATCTAATGTCACGATTTCGGCGTTAGATGGTTTCAGATTCTATGAAGGGAGAGAGAGTATGCCTGACCTTGGAGTATCGGAGGCTGCTTCGAACCCTGGACCAGTGAGTCCAAAGAAAAGTTGACCGGTTGCATTTTGTTGCGCCTTTACCAACTAAACTGAAAGAGACGTCTCCCTCGGGCTAGTAATTAAGGCATTTTTACTTATGGCGTTGTTGAAGAGAGCCGCTGCAAGGGATACGTCAAAAAATAGTGAAAGAAGAGAAAGAAAAAGAGAAATTTTTAGAACCTCTGGCGTAGATGTTCACGTAAAAAAATTAATGGGTTTCCCAAGTAGATATATCCTAATTATTGTATTCTATGCATAAAAAATTCATTAGCTACTATATTACCGAGTACTATTTCGCTTGATTACCTATGAAGAAACGAAGGATCATTAACTCAAGAAGTCTAATTTCTTTATAGGAATCAAATAGTTGGATCAAAGCAGATGTGAATCTTAAATATCAGACTTTGTAGACTCAATGACATAAATTTTCGAATTCACTCCTGTCAATTTCTTGAGAAAAAGCACATACAGGTTCTCCAAAACTGTTCTTCTAAATTACCCCTTTTGAAGTTTTAATACATGAATAATTTTCGAGAAAACTTTAATGATTTTATAGTAATTTTGGTGCTTCCAAAATTAAAATTTTAAGAAAATAGATTTTAACTTTATTTTAAGTTTAGAATTAGGAAACTCGCAGTTTGAGAATCTCTTCTACTTACATCCTGAGAATTGGCACATCAAAGTTACTTTTATTTTTCTACGAAGTCCTAACGTAAGAATAATTTCAACACAAATTTTGTTGTATACATATTAGTATTTTTCGTGTTTCCAATTAAATATTTTAAAAAAGAAATTAGATGCTGAGTTTACATTTAATTTTGAATCTAAAAAAGTTAAAACTTCTCAACTGAATCACGCAATGTTTTGAATTTACGCTAGTCCGTTACAGGGGTTCTCCAGATCACTTTACTTCTTTCATATTATTAACGTAACGTCTAAGCCAATTAATTTTTTCACTATAAAATTTTTTGTTGATTATTTAATACAGCTAAATATTAGGTTTTTTTTTTTATTTATTTTAGGCGTGGAATTTATTTTAACATTGAGGCTAGAAAATTTCGAAGTTTTGGATTCTATATAGTTTTTCGTAAATTAAGTACACCCTATTTTCTTTGGGGAAAAAAACCCACATCTTATCTAGAATTTTTCAAGCTGTATCTTTCAATATCTTAATTCCTAAATATTTTTCCTCGTTAACTTGATTGCTCTTTCGCGGAATTTTTCAAGGGTAAAATTCAATAAATTGTTTGATTAAATGCAAAAGTTCATTTTGGCCATGGAATTAATTAATTAATATTACATTACTTCTTGCCTCGTATATATTCAATATAAAAGATCGCATATTTTAAAAGAAAATGGCGCCTTAATTTGAAGACGGAAAACATTTCGTTTGATTATTTTTTTTTTTTTTTTTTTTTTTACGTAAAGAATACAACTTCTCTACCCGAACTAATTTCCCGCGTGGACAAAACTTTTCAAATAACTTTTTGTTTTAATTATAATTTCACTCTTTTGAACCTAACAAATGTATCCTTTATTTTATTCCCACGCATTTTTGTTGACGCCATTTTCTAGAAAAAAATATATGCTTGTATATGTTAAAAAATAAATAGATAAATAAGAAAATTCAAACGGAAGCTAAGTTCCATGATTCAGTTATTGAAGTAATAAAACTGTCTGTGGAAAACTGTCCATATCTCTATTTTCACTAATGATGAAATGAACTTATTTATCGAGGAAGCGAAGGTAGATTTCATCTTGGTTCGTGGTTCCTCTTGTCCTAATGCATAGCATTTTCTTGACAGAGAGTTAAGTATTCTTTTTCATAATTTGAACTGCTTCGTTATATTTAAATTATAAATATAAACGATTATTTTTATTACTTACCATGCCTTGTGATTCGCATTCCATAAATAAGGGGATCTTCGCCTCTAGAGCAACTGTGACCGGCTTCTTTGATGTAAGCTTCCTTACCACCTTGTAACACTTTTCCAGACTATTGAAATAGATCAGAAAATCAGATATAAATAATACTTAAATATGTTTTTGATTTTAAAAATGTAGTACATACAAATTAAGTTTAAAAAAATATTTATACATTAAGGCAATATTGGCAATTACGAAGTTGAATCTAAACGAATCTATCTTACTTGTATTCTAACAAAAAGCTCTAAAATTAATTTTGATGTGAAATTCGAAAATCCAACAGTAGAATTTGATTTAAAATCGTCTCCGATTAATGTGAAGGATTAGAATTCAAAATAGAAACTTTTATTCAGAAAAAAAAATTGTTCCACTATTTATATTATATTTTGACTCCGCTATCATTTAGACAGTATCCTAATTTTATTTTAATAATATCTGTTTCCATGAATCGCCTTTTTAAAGTGAAAAAAATGTATTTATATTTTGTTTCCTATATTGTAATGCTAAGTAAAATTTTTAACTTAGCATACTAAAATGAAAGATTGAGAATTTAATTTACATGATTTTAAACCCACATAACGATAAACAGATATATATGTTATAATCACACTAACTTATATGAATATTTAGACATTATTCAACATAAAAATAAGTTTTGATTTAGTTCTTAAAATTAGGTGAAAGGAGTTTCGATGTATTGGAAGCTTGAAAATGACAATGCGATTAACAAAGTAAATGCCAAAGCATTAGCCTTTAGAGATCGGTATTCCAAATAAAAGGTGGATGCGGTAGCTTAGTGGTTATGGTTGCGGACTCGTGGGAGGTGGTTTTCGTCGAGCTGTGGGTTCGAGCCTTGATGCCACTGAAGACCCGCCATATAGCCGGGGCTGATGCACGTTAAATCTGTCGAGACTCAAAGTCCTCCCACTGGCGTGATGTGTAAGTTAGGAGAGAGGATACAGCTAAGATACCGTACTCGTCCATTGACAGAGGTTCAAAATTATGACATCCGCCACCAATAGCTCTTATGTTGCTTCTAGTGCGACGTTAATAAAACCAAATCAAATCCATGTAAACAGGCTCATTGATTTGTTTGTTTTATCCATGTCGCATTTAGAAGCAACACATGGGCTATTGACGAGGATGACATATTAATTAGCACCTTACTCCCTCTTAATTTCAAGGTGAGAGCATTTATTATCGACGGATTTAACGTGCATCATTCTCGATACATGATAAATCCTTAAGCTATGTTTTCCTAGGAGAGCGGAACCGTTATCTGGCGGCCGCAATATTGCGTTGTGGATGATATTGAAACATTTTCTAGGTAAACTGGGTGGCGTGATTTTCTAAAGAGCGTTAAATGCGAGGAAACCATGTCACCGGTTTGCATAGACAACGTTTCGACGACATCACCCACCGTAATATTATGGCCAGTAGATAACGGCACTGGTTACCTAGGAAACCATAGGTTTATTAGAATCATGACTCGAACCCACGATTCGACGAAAACAACGGCAGCCACGAGCTCAGGACCATGACCACGTGCCAGCAGATCTCAAGTATTTTATTCTACACAAAAATATAATATAACAGCAATAATAATAAAATACTCACAAAACATTGAAATCCTTCCATTTCTCTTCTCTGCGTGTACGTGAATGTAACACCTCCCGGTTCTTGCCAGCTTCCGAGACATCTATATTCACGTTCTGCAATGGGAAAAATACAATTACGAACACAAAATTAAACAACAGATAAATTTGGGAAGCTGTTGGTTAGCTACAGATTAGGTGACATTAGCTCCACGTACACGATTCAACACTTCAAATGTCAAAACCCAAATTCAGAAGGGATATATGTTAATTTTGAATCAAAAATAAAATAGTCAAATAATAGTTTTTGCAACACTGAAACTTATTTTAGCATTTAAAAAATGGTTAAAGTTAATGAAAACATTTTAAAATTCGGAAAAATTCATTTTGAGGGATTATTATTTACATTTCATGATATATTCAGAAAATGAAATAGATTTGCATTGATATTATTTGTATAAATAATAAATAAATGATGTATGATTTATTTCTATTAAGTTCAGAAAAATACGATTTTTTTTCTCTTATTATTAGTATCACTTGGCTTGAAAATGTTTAATAATTATATGACAAACGGATTTTAAAAAGAATTAATAGTTCTTGATGACATGTATATTATTTGTGTGCTTTAATTATCCCACCCCCCTCCCTTCATCAAATTCATCCACTATAAAGCAACATATTTTATTTTATTGAAATTACAGTACAGTCTTTGAGTCTTCAATTTCGGTAAGAACTATTAGGACATTAAATCTGTCATATATAAATGATAAAATTATTTATTTTATACCGTCCGATGCATAATTGGTTTACCCCCCCCCCATATTTACGAATAAAACTTTATTTTATATAAAATATAGCAGTTTGTATGTAATTGGACAATAAGTTTGTGCTTTTCATTTTCTTCCAACGAATTTCTCAATTCTTTTTTAAAAAATTATAAAATCGGGAAAAAAAAACAAACTCAAAAGATATTTCATGGTCCACAACTAATTTAAAAAAATGGGTGTTCTTACTCACAAATGCCTTCAAAAAGCTTATGATTACTACGGATCTATTTCGTATACCACGATCGCACATTTAGTAATTGTTTAACCCTCTAAGGGTTATACACGTATAATCCTATCCGTCTCGAGAACAACCAAGAACGACCAAATATATAATTCCGTGTGGCCGTAAAATCGCCGAAAACGAGAACTAACGTATTTTGTCTCCTTTACACGAGGCCTTGAAGTTAATTTCGAACGCGTTTTGACAAATTCCTTTCCTCCTTTAAAAGTTTAACATCTTAACAGATAATTGGGGAGGGTTGCGGCGACACAATGAATGTTGACAGGAAATTGCATGGCTCCTTTGGAAATCCCGCTCCTTCACACAAGATTAACCAAAGGCAATTCAACCGCTGTATAAACAAGTAATTGCCCAGTTTCCACTTGCAGACAAAGACACCGAACTCAGTAATAAAAATTTGCTCCCCATGGAATTATGCTGACCTACCGCGTTTTAAAAGGGAGAAGGAAAGAAGAATTCAATTTTTTCGAAGATGGTTTCAAACGAAAAGAGAAATATTTTCTCTACCCGTAGCTGTGCTCAAATAAATCATTTTAGGAACAGCTTTAGACAAAAATAGTAAGACGCTTGGAGGGTTAAAGAATAAATTCCGTGTTTTAATAACGGATGAAAGAAATTAATTGCTCTTTATTTAAATATTAAACACATTATAACTTGGGAAAGCCATATTAAGAAAAATATTGCAAATTCAATAAAATTAAATAACACAAAATAGCAATTTTTTTTATCAAAAGATCAAGAATTAGATTTTTATATATTTTATTTAGAACACTTCGTATTTTATAAAAGCTTAATAATGCATTTCTTAACAATTTCGAAATAACAAACAAGAAATTTTGAAAGAAATATATAAAGAGAAAAAAGTATATATATAAACTCTATAAAGCTGCAAACATCAAGCAGGATATTTTAAAATACAGACGCCAACGCAAAATCATAAAAAAACATTAGGGAACATCTACTTATTTTATTTAAGAGTTAATTTTCCTTTCAACACACAACCAGGAGACAAAACAATCATTTGCTACTTAAATATTCATAGTGGACAAACAATCCCTCTGAAAAAAGGTGCAGATTCTATAAATTCGAAGCATAGTAAAATAGATGACGACATGAACCAGCTGGTAGTGTAAGCTCTAGACAAAACAAAAATATAAGCAATCCATCATAAAGTATCCAGCCACTTTACTTCGAAAAATTAATCTCCCTTCCGGCAGATGATATATTTTAAAAAAAATAATAATAATAATATTTTATTAAACGTTTCGCGAACGAACAAGTTATCACTTCAGAAAAAATTGGACGAACATTTTTACAAAACGCAAATTCCTCAAATTTTAAGAACAGCGAAGTGACAACTGTGACCACACCTCTCCGATACAGTCCACGAACTTCAGCAACAACAAACAAAAAACGATAAGATTCCGTCATCCCCCCAGGTGCTGACCAGTCGTCTACATTCCAGAGCAGTTATTTGATGCATTTTAGGGAATGAAGTGTCTCGGACGAGGGTGGTTTGCGTGCCCACCGAACCGTAGTAGACGATCAGAGAGATTCCTCCTGTGCCCCATCAGACAACTGTTGCAAACTTGAACCTTTGGAAAGGGGAAAAAAAGAAGGAGGGAAGAAAAATTCTACTTGTCACATTTTAGCGCACCTGTTGCTATAGGATTACTCATGAGTAGCAAAAAAAAGTCGAAATTTTGTTCGGAAAGTAATCTTCGAAAACAAGGCTATTTAGGAAATTTTGTTTTTATCTGCTACAGGTAGGAAAAATTATCATAAAATCTCGATTAACTGTATTATCATGTTATCTATTTTCTCATTCAAAGAAAGCAGAAAACCAGTATTTTTGTGTGAATGAAATCACTTTTATACCAGAAAAAAAATTAGACTTTATTAAAAATTAGACTTTATTAACTGATGTATTTTCATTCGCTTTTAATTCAACAGCAAAAAAAGAAACTTAATATTAAGTTGGGAGCAAAATTTTAATAAGTTAAGCAGATTCTTTTTTGTTGTTCTCTGTAACTATGGTTTACTTTGAGATTTTTTATGATTCTGAAGTCATTTTATGTAGGCTGACAGAAACATTCAATTTTTAAACTTTCATACGTAATCGTGAAGTTTTTGCATTGTAACGTTTATTTTTTTAAATCATCCAGGTAAAATCACCTGGGTGTGACCCTATAGAATTAAAGTAATTGAGGTTCAACACACACAAAGGTTTTCCATCATTGGCTTAAAGGCAGCAATTTATACGAAATGAAATGAATTGTATCTTTCAGTTCTGTATATAACGCTCTTTTCAGACGCAACCGAGAAAAGAGAAAAGGTTAAGTCTGATGTGATGAGCAAGAGATATAATTGTTCTTCTTAAAGTTGCTGGAAGGGATTTATCTTGGGTTACATTCTAATCTAGATATTCTGAATATATTTTTTGCAGCTTGTATTATTCCTTAATTATCATTATTCTCTCTAATTCCATTATACCTCTTGTAACATATAGGTTAACTTTCGGATATTACGAAATTTCCAACTCCTTTCCAGTCAAATGAAACGTGATATGAGCAGATTGGATTGAATGTAAAAAGTATTGTCAATGGTTATACATATATATAAATATACAAGCGACGAAGAATTGAATATTGGAGTTAGTCGTGAGTAGTCGGTAGTTAGCGTATGATAGAAATTGCATTTTGTCGAGTGATTATCAGTAGAAGACCGACTTTTATAACGGATCCTTTGTGGAATGAGTTCATGTAGGAAGCAGTTTGATATCCCGTTCGAATCTTCAGCTTTCATGGCATTACTTACTCGAACACGAGTTAGTTGAACTTAAACTTAATTATTACGCTTAGATTATCATTCAAAGCTGTAGTACGGGAGCGTTGAGGATTAGTAGACAGAGAAAGAGAAAGTTGGTTCCACATAAACATTTTTTTTCAACAACCTGTATTAAATATCAATCTAACGTCTTTCCATTCAATTATGCGAATTTCCAATACATAGAATTTCATTTATTGATTATTCAATTTAGAAATAGCATTTTTTTGTGTGTGTTTCTGCAAAAATTAAGGAGAGGAAGGTGTTGCAATGCTTAGGGGAAAATGGGGATTTTTTTCATTTGTAAAAATTGAAAAACCTAGCTTTTTATGAGACAATGTATTCAGCCTTCCGAAATTTTTAGTTTTTGTAGTTCCGTCCGTTTTATTAATGTGCGATAGCAATCAAAAATAGAAAGCGGAAGTTAGGACCGGAAGTAAAGACATAAAGCAAGAAAGTATCTAGTTAGCAATTTTCTTATCTGTATAATGGTATCTTGCAAAATATTCTAACCTCTTTACTTCTACTTATACGAAACTATTTTTACGACTTTAGTTAGGTTCACTGAAATGATCATCATCAATAGTGTGATCATTTACCCCTGGAATATTCGAATTCAAAACTACTTCCTTTATTTAAATTCGATTTGGCTAGTTTTTCTTTTAAAAATAAAAATGAGCCGAGTCCCGCAGGCAGGACAAGAAGTCAGAGACAATGGACGATTCTGCGTCGAATATCCGCTTGCATTATCTTCGAAGTCATCAATCGGAATGCATTATCCTTTCGACCGCCATTAAGTCCAATGATGGTATGGTATCAGCGTAACTGTTATTGTACTCATCTCGCAAATAATGATGGAATATTTTATTTTTCTTTGTTGTAACTCAAGCAAAATAACTAATGTCAGTCTATTTGAGGAAAGAACGGGAAATTGTCAGGCGTTCAGTAAACGATACTCCTTTGACTACCTTTTCTCAAATGTTTTTAGAGGTAATAGATAGAAAAATAGATCGCGCATAAAAAAAAAAACTTTTCTTATAAAGACATAATTGATCATTTATCAATTACAATGCTCTTCACACATTCAGTAAAAGAGAAAGAGGATCCTATTTAGATGAATTTAAAAAAATATGCTTAAATATGTAATAATGCGCAATCAGTATGCAATTCTTCCATAGATAGATGAATTACAATATACACAGGGTGATCAATTTAAAAGAGTACCCGTTGGTTTTTCTTAAAACCTTTAAATCTGACAGAAGGACAACTATTCTAATACAGAAGTACAATTGTTTGAACCTTGTTTAATTTCAACACTGTTGGACTGTTGCAACATTATTTGTGAGGTAAAACAGAAATAGAAGTGCACAATGTCACTTAATCCTGTGATAATTTTATTTTTGAAAAAAAAAAAAAAAATTAAAATTTATTACATTATATTCCTTACAGCAAGTATTGAAAATGTTCGCCACCATTTTGAATGCAAACATGAACACGTTGAACCAAGTGTTTTGACCCACTTCGCAATATTGTTGGTGTTATTGACGAGATTTCTTCAGTTACGATTTGTTTTAATTCATCGATGTTTGCTGAACTTCTCTGGAAAACCCTACCTTTGAGAAGATAACCTCCTAAAAAAATTTAATGGGATGAGGTCCGGTGACCTTGATGGTCAGAGACCTACCGAAATTAAACAGTCATCAAAGAATTCCTTAATCACTTCCAGTGTTAGGTTTGACGTATGTGGAGTGGTTCCGTCTTCCTGAAACTAGCAGAAACGGTCCTGTATCTCCAGTTAAGCTACAAAAGTTTGAATTATGCCCGGGTACACTTCGGAATTGATGGTTTGGGTAAAAACAAATCGAGCCATTTTCATTAAAATCAAAGAATTAGCTCATGCAGACGATTTTTATTGTTGCCATTCATATTCTTACGAAATTAGTTTTCAAAAATAAAAAAATAATAAATAAAGACGTTGAAAGAAACAGACGATTTACTCAAATCATATGCGCAGAATCGGTTTAAAAATCACTAATGATGCTCACGCGAATTTATGTTTAAGAAACGAATTTTCGTATTTAGAAAGTGAAAAAAAAAAAAAAAAAAAAAAAAAGGTGTTCGCATATTAAATACAGATATATTAAACAAAGGATAGTGTTGCCAGTTTTGCCACATATATTATTGTTGTAATAAAAAAAACGGGTACTCTTAATTTATATATATATATATGCGTGTGTGATTTATAATTATATGATTTTTTTCGAATCCACTACACAATAGGATCGCCATCTTGTCATTGGGACAACTGAGAAGATTGCTGTTTCACTTACTATCACAGATTACACTTACTGACACACATTTTGAACTATTTTATTTTTCCAATTAAAAATTTTAGTATTTTATACAAGCAACCGATAAACAACCAGTTACCTACAGCTTGCATCTGTATTCATTTCTCCCAAGTAATAATGACGCGGTACTTTTTGAATATTTATTATCTTCGTTTCCATTTTTTTTTTTATTACTACTTCGTGTATCTGCATTCTTGTTTTCATTTTTATTTCTTTAAATTATTTCGCAAAATCTTTGTTGCGTATTTTGTATTACAATTTGATACATTTTTTTTCCTTCAAATCTTCTGAATATTAATTTCTCATCCTTTTATTTCTTACTTACTATTTATTTACTGTATTTTGGATATTTTTAATCTCAATTAATTCGACAAGACGAGATTTTACTACAAGCTTTTCATAAATCACTAAGCTAATAGAAATAGTAACAATACTGGTTTTTATTATTAGAAAAAAAATTTAATTTACAGTAGTGTCTTACATATTTTGTTAAACATAGATAGGATCTCAAATATATATATATAAACTAGTTTTTACCAAATTTTCTAAAAAAAAGATACTTTTTCTACGTTAAAAAAAAATTTACCAAGGGAAAAAAAATGAAAATAGTCACACTGATGTTTCAGGGTGTTGCAGATAACAAAAGTCGCAAGGGAGGAGATGATGTCTTTTTTTTTTCTCTTCCCCTAAATTAGTTCTCATTGAATAAGTTCTGAAAATACCCAGGGAAACTTTTTGTTACAGACAGGTCTATTACCAACTGTTACACTTGAGCGCGCAATTAGTGCTTTGAACTTGTCTTCATCAACGATGTTCTAAGCAAGGTCGGAAAACAGAACATGACCACTACTTAAAAGAGAGAGAGAGAACTTTTCAGTGTGATCGTTCATGTGGAGTAAATGGGAAAGTAATTCGGTTTTTTTACCTCTATCGCCTGGCATATTAAATCGAAACAATTACACTGTTGTAATGAGTTTTAGCGTACGTCAAGTGTTACGATTGACATTTGGAAAGTGTTTGAAACTTGCAACAGGTGTACCTAACTCCCGGTGGAAGCAGGTTTGTTGGAAGGGGGGGAAAATGGTGAGAGATCGTCATACTCTCCCCTTTTTCAGCTGTTACTAAGGAATTTAAAAACAAAACTGCTAGAATAAAAGTTGAAGAAGACATTTTTTACGAAGGTGGAAACAAGTCATTGATTTGAAGGATTTCGTAGATAGCAAATTAAATTGCATCAAGACGTGATGGAATGAAGGTAGGCGGGAACTTCATGGCGGAACTTTTTAGGGGCATGATACTTTATAACGAAGTTTTTTTTTTTTTATATATATTTTCTTAAATTTTTTTTGACCACCCATGACGAAATCTTACTCGCTTTTACTTTTTAAAAAAGTCTTATGAATTTTCTTTACTGAACGAGAAAATAAATTACGATTTTAAAGCAAGCATGTCAAATTTTCCTAAAAACATCGTAACTTAATTTTTAAAATTTCTGAATAAAGACCGATCCATATGCAAGCCAAGAGTCCATTCTCCTCCCCTCCCCAAAATGTACCAAAAATTAAAATTCCATAAGTAAATCGAAATGAAAAAGAAAAAAAAAAAATCTATAATTTAAATATGAAAAATTCATTTTTAATTTTTTTTTTTTTTTTTTTTTTATGTATAAATCAGGAAAAAAGGGGAAGGAGGGAGAGTGTGACGATCTCTCACCATTTCCCCACCCCCTTCCAACAAACCTGCTTTTTATTTTCCTTATGTTTAGGTTTGTGACGAAATCCTATTACCCTCCCGTTTGTTACCTTAATTATTACTCTATAATCAATCACAAGGTCTAAAGTTCAACTTTAGTTCAAGCGCAGACAATGTAATAAAAACAATAATGAATTATATCAAAAACATTGTTTTTATTGATCCTCTAATGCACACACACACATATATATACATGTACACACACACACTATAACAAAAAAAAAAAAAAAAAAAAAAAACGACGCACCAAGAGTTGTCCGATGGAGACAAAAATTGGCGGATAGGAAAATTATGTACAGAATAAAAAATGATTAAAATTTCAGAAAAATTGAATAATTTATTTCAGAATTGTAAAGTAACGAGCTCAATAAGGTGTTGAAACACATCTACCCTGAATGCAAGCTGCCACACGACGGGGCATAGAGTGATAAAGCTCCCTGATGGTCTCCTGCGGTATTTCTTGCCAAATTTGCTCCAATTGTTGGGCTAGGTCATCACCATTCCCTGGTAGTTGCAGTCGCTTCCCATCATATCCCAGACATGCTCGATTGGAAAAAGATCTGGTTGTCCAAGGAAGTGTTTGACAAGCTGTAAGATAGTTCATAGCAAAACGTGCCGTATGTGGTCTGACATCATCTTAATGAAAAATAAGGCCAGGGTACTGCAAATGAAACGGTAGCAAAACAAGTCACAGAATGTCGTCGACTTTAAGCTATGATGTAAGTGTGCCTCTAATGACGACCAAAGAGGGCCGGTTATCAAGGGAAATGGTACCCCAGACCATAACTCCGGGTTGAGGGCCCTATGTGGCGTGCATTAGTGAAAGCAGGATCGGTACGCTGCCCTGGGTGTCACCAGACACGCCTCAGATGATCGTCAGGACACAGTTGGAGGCGGGATTCGTCGCTAAAGACTACATGTCCCCAATCAGCATCATTCCAACCTGATCGAGCCAAACACCACTGTAATCTGGTTCGGCAGTGTGCAGGCGTGAATGGTAGGAGGTGTAGCGATCGGTAGGAGAGTAGATTTCGCTCTATCAGCCGTCTGTGAATGGTAGACAATCGTTTGCGGGTAGCACGTGATCTGATGGTTAATAACGATGAATCAGGTGCTGTGACAGCTGATCTGACAATCACTCTGTCCTCCCGATCTGCTATGGCTTTAGATCGACAGCTACCAACATGGCGCTGAAATCTGCCATTGTCCACCCATTCTTGCCCGCATCTTCTAACCGCTTCGACTCATATGACGAACGATTCTCCGATTTACTCAATCTGCCTCTTTCAATCCAATGATACGACCTCTTTCAAACTCTGACAGTTGCTCGTAACGAGCTTCGTTAACAGTGATAACTCGATTCAAAATAACGACTACTACTTGAAGCGGTATCTATCAAAACTAAATTGTGAACACGAATCAAATTTGTCTCGGAGCCATTTAACAGATGGCAGCACAAAATGGTAACACCAACATAACTTAATAATGTTACTGGTCCTCAAAATCAAGTACTTTTTGACACCCCCCCCTCCTATTACATTTTCCCACAAAACCAAAACAGTGCATTTTTTTTACATAACTCTCTTCATTCAATTGATAAAAGCTTTGGATATTGGATAAAAGACAGGGTATTTGTTTGTAAAATATTTACCTTCATAAATTTGTGATTTATTTGCACAGTTGCTGACGGTGTAGAACATCACGTCGGGGTTATTACAATCAGAAGCCACCTTTGCGCAGAATGCAGGGTTTTCCGGTAAAATTCCAGTATAGTCTCCGGTAATAGGACAAGGAAACATCTGGGTTGGTTTTAATCCTGAAGAGAAAGTAAAAAAAAATATATATGTTAGAATTCTAATTTATATACAAGAAGAACAAAACGAAAGAGAAGATTAGAAATACAAATATGTTTTAAACATGTTTTCATCATTTGATTAAAAAAAAAAAAAAAACTTGAACTCGTAAATTCGCAATATTCACTTACTTTGAAAATATTATCTAATTGCTGCCCAAATAATAAAGCAGTGTCAGAAGGCGATTTTTGTAATCCTGCATCTGAATTTTTGTTGTCTAAGTAAGCAATTAGACACAATCCACAATGACACTTCACACATAGTATGTATTTAAATAAATATTTCTAAATATGTATTTAAATAACATAATTTTTAATTACAATAATTTATTTCTCAGCGTTATTTACCCCAGACAGATCAAACACCAGGCGATCAAGCTTTTCGCCCCTCGAGTGTGGGCGGAAGCAATAGCTACACCCTTACATACCTGGACATAAAAAGAACTCTCTACCGTAAGGTTACAACACAAATACTCGTCAGATATGGGAAACCTGATGAAATACGAGGTACACTTCAGTACCGACGGGGCAGTATTTATATTTGTGTTGAATAGACGCATCGTGAGCCATTTACTTTCTTAACAATTCATAAAACAAGAATTATATATAAAAAAAATTAAAATCAATTCCTACTTAGATCATCAACGAAAATTTTTATTTTAGTTACTTTTTATTAAATAATTACAATTAATATAAATACGTATATACATATGACAGAATCACAATATTATGGGGCAAAAGAATTTTTTTTCAGCGATCTACACGCTTCGTCACAGACAGTATTTATTCCTAAATTTATATCCTGCTAAATATCTTATATAAGAGAAATTTTTCTCCCATATAAAACTAAAATTAATTATTTAAAAATGAAATAAAAATTTTATTGCTTCGACGAAATTCGATCCCAAGGCATGAAGATTCTACGCCAACGCTCTACCAAATTTGCCCTAGTAAGACAAATGACATAGTAGAAGCATTGGCTTGTTTCTTAATTCATCCAGTAAATAAATGGTTGAGATGCAGTTGAGCCCAACCACCTTGTCGAACGGAATTATTTGGTGGTATTTTGCCAAATATGATTACCCTGGTCTGCTTCGGTCGTTTCTTTGCTCCCCATTTTTAAACAACGTTGTGCAAAATTTAATTTTTCAAAATTATTTTTCAATGCGATTGAAATCTTGAAGAGAGACACTTACTTCCCTGCGTTGTCCATGCGTCGTCACTAAATTGAAGATCATGACACAAAGTATCCGAATACAAATGACTTGGCTGAGAACCTAGAACGAAAATTATGAAGATAAATAAAAAAATACACGAAAGAATATGAGATCAAAATAGTTACAACCAAACTAAAGCAAACTTCAAGCCTGTGATATGAAAAAAGGGTAGGGGGAACTAAAATACCTTTGCTGAACAAAACATTTAACATACCTATTTGGAATTCCATTACATTCAAACTTCTTCTTTTTAGCCACACACAGTTATAAGATTCTTCACCACTGAAAGAAGAAAATAATTTAGTTATAACAGTATTCATTTCCTAATTCAAGGCTATTATTTATATAATTTTCAAGAAAATTCCCCATTTTTTATCTTTATTGTTGAAAAAGACGATAGCTTGTTTTCCAAAATGTATTACTCAGAAATCGCATGTCATGCGAGTTCCAATTAAAGATTCTATTGTTTTAGAAACTGAACTTGTTTTAAATACTAATGGTGTCAGAGAGAAGTACTTGTAGCGATAAGAAATATTATTCTTCGTGATTTTCGACATATAGTTCGAACAGAGCGAGTTTGGTAGAGAAGTTATCATTGATTGGTTTTATTAACGTAGCACAAGAAGCAACACAAGGACTATCGGCCACGGACTCGTAATTTTGAACCTCGGTCAAGTGACGAGGACGACACCTGAGCAGGCACCTCCCTCTCCAAAATTCCACATTACACCCAAGGGAGGTAAGACTCGGGACTTCAGAGAGATTTAACACGCGTCATAAACGCTACGCGCGGCTGTTTAGTGACATCAAGGCTCGAACCCAATACTCGACAAAAACTGCCAGCCGCGATTCCGCGAGCATGACCACAAGGCTACCACGGACACAGTTAGCTTCAGAAATGCCAATTTTAATTATAAGTGGAAAAAACTATTCAAAGTAATCAATATTTATTTCGTCATATAAAAAATAAAAACTTTCAAAAAGTGTTTAGGGTTGTCTATATTTCCAGAGATAATCGTTCTATTTGCAGGAGAGACAAATGGTAACGAAACGAACGGAGGACTTACCAATGAGTTGAAGAAAAGACGATAAATCTATCCTCTGGCGTATCATTCTCTCTTCGAAGACAAGTTAGGGAGAATCTCTGCAGTATGGAATGATCTTTGTAAATAAGAACGTTCCTCAGTACCTGCATGCCTTCCCATTGACCTTGAACCCAATCTGGAAAACGACAGTGAGCATGCAGGACAGGTCCAGGAGGACTCTTTTCTGGAACTGAAAGAAAAATGAATACAACTTACGAAACACGTCTGAAGATCAATTCACACACACACGCAAAAAGTTCATAAAATTTCACCTTAACTGGCATTCATGCCTAGTCAACTTACCTGAATAAATGAACTTTGTAATTAGTACAAGTAGCAGTAAAATTTTGAGAAAAAAAATAAACAAAGTTTTTTTTTTTTTTTTTTTTTTAAGTACCTCGAACACAAAATTTCTCATCAAATTCTAGAAAAAAAAGTCTATGATTTTATCAAATTCAAGATATATTTTGATACGATCTCATTATATTATAGATCCAGTAATTAAAGAATTAATAATTAAATTAATGATCACACGTGAAAGTTCCTCATGAGATTCAAGATAAATGCCTCGGGATTTCATAAATTAAAAAAACCCTAGGCATTGATTTTAGTAGATTTAGTAAGATTCTAGATGAATTAAAGGAATTAATGAAAAAATTAATAATTCCAGATGAAAGTCTCTCATTAGCTTATAGAAAAATGTTTACGGTTTTATTAAATTCTAGAAGTATTTCAGTACGACCCTATTAAATTATAGATGAGTTAATATAGTTTTAATTAAATTCTAAATATACTACTGTGACCTTTTCACACAAGTCTTAGAAAGCTTAAGTATGGTCTTCTGAATTCTAAGTATATAAAATTGGTCATGTAAAATTAATTCAGGCTAATTAAATTCTTGATATATTAACAAAAGCAATTTTACATTTTAGAAAAAAAATTAATGATGTCTTATTAAATTCTAGTTAAAATAATTCAGCCTTGCTAGATTTTAAAAAAAAATTAATGAAGTTTTAGTTACATTCGAATACATAAATGAAGACTTGTTTAAATTCTAAAAAAAAAAAAAAAAAATTAATGGCTCTGAGTTAATTAATATGTTAATTCGGTCTTATTAGATTCTAAATAAATTAAAGCGGTCTTATTAAAGTCTAAATAAATTAATGCGATCTTATTAAATAAACAATGACATGTTGTGACCGTCTAGCAAAAAAGGTTTCCCTCGTTCTTCAACTAAGAAAATTATTATAAAATCCCCAGATTTTAAAAAAAAATTCAAAGTGAACGTCAAGTTTATTAAATTCAATTTTTACGTACATGGTGTGAGAATCAAAGATTCATATCCATCTGTGGCAGATCGGAGTTGATTGTAGCACGTGGAATCAGCAGACAAAGATACAAAGACACGACCGGTTAGTGGATCCACGCGATACATCTGAAAGAAAATTACTTTATTAGAAAATAACTTTATTTTATATGTACACACTAGAGAACACACATCAGCAACAACAATTTCCGATTTGTTGTTAAAAAGCATTTTTCAAATTTTTTCCGGTTTCAGAATATAACAAAATTATATAAAACTGTAAGATGTTGCCCCGATTCTTGTGACTTGCTTCCAACTTTTTGACCTATCTAAAAATAGTTAAACTAAAAAGCTCTATTAAAAAAACCTGCGTAAAACGTAATGATTGAGTGAGTCCCTTTTTAATGGGGTTTCTTTAACTCGTATTGTAGCTTTGTCCAGGTCAATTGTAACTTTGTTTGGTTCAAAACTTTAAAAGCTTTTTTCCTCACATTTTAAAGCGTTCAATAGACTAAATTCATGCGACATCACGATCACATGATAACTTGACCCCGTGATACCCGCCGATGTAAACAAGTCTCGTATTCGTTTGTTTTGTACTGCGTTTGTGAAATGTGTTATGCTTCATAAGCTTAAGTAACTTACATTTTACCAATTATACTACTTTTTAATTGAATGTGAAATTATCGCAAAACTTTGTTTTATTTACTTTTCACTCTAAATAAACACAAAAATCGAATTTTTGGATTGCTGTAGTATAAATGTATTGAATCATTCTTCTATCAATAAGCTGAAATAATGGCTGCAAATTTATTTGGTTTACAAACAAACATTTTGTTATAAACATGAAAATATTCAATTTAATTGTGATTTTCTAATATTTAAAAAAAATATTATTAATGCTCTTCTTTAAGAATTTAATATTATTTGTGAAATATTTGTAAATTTTTAAGATGTTAGAGTACTCTCTCTTGTTTTTAACATTTCTTTAAATTTGCGGTATTGGGAAACACATACATTGTACGAAATTTCATTTTATGATATATTTGTTTTTTAAATGAAATATCGAAGAGAATTATTCAAAATAAAACTTGATGCTTGCGTAGGTACTTTTCCATTTCGCCAGCTCAAATCTCGCCCAACAGACTTTGTTGGTGATAACCCATAGTAAACACATATTCTGTTTGGCGAGGATGTATCATTTTTGGCGCCTTTATCGCTTGCCCCGGCGAAACGGAAAAGTAACCTTACATATCCTTTCTTTCAGAGAAAACGCAACCTTGTTTCAAAACTTATCTTCCACAGACGGCGCCGTCTTTTTTTTTGCTCCTGGAAATGTCGGGTTTGAAATACTCACTTTTGGCGCCAACTTGGTGCGATTTCAAAAATTTACCCAGGACTTTACCCAAGTTTTAAAAAGATACAAATACTTTTACAATTCAAGGTACAAAATTACACCTTTTTAAATCATAAATCATTACTTAACTGTTACAGCTTAATTACGTATCTTGATTAAAATAGAAAAAAATTTCATCCAAATTTAAATCCAATGTTGCTTTATTTTTTAAACAGAATCAGCTTAGTAAATAAAATGTCTTTATTACATGAAAGATACTAAAACTCAGAAAGAGTTTAATTACACTTTACAATTCACATTTATTTTTCAGTCGGTTTAGAATAATAACAATACTAGAATAAATATTGAGTCTATATTCAACATGTTATAACATCAATCGATAATCTGATGATTGTTACCAATATTTATAAATGAAAAATCTTCTATTTTGAATTGCAAAATAAGCATAATCAAAACAAAAAGGTGAAAAAAACTCAATGGTCGTTAAATTTCAAAAATGCATCTTTTTAAAGCAGAAAATAATTTAAAGCTTATATTATACGTATACAAACAAAAGCCAAAAGCATGTATAAACAGGCTTAGCTTACCGATATATATATATACATACATATATTGTTTATGATATATATCACGTGATTCTGTGAATTTAATCCACTGAGATCGAAATTTTCTGCACACAGTTGTTTTGGATGATAATACAATGGTTTAATTATTATTAATAAAAATTAATTGATTAAAACTAATTATTTAAAGAATTAAATTTTACGCCAAGTTTCTCGCCTAGTCGCTAAATCCATTGTTTAGTAATTTATCGTTTGCTTTAATTTTATTAAGCAAACGATAAATTACTTTAATTTATTAAATTATTAACATAATGCATAATTGAGCTAAAAAAATTTACGTTTATTTATTCAAAAGCCATTATTATTTATGGTTTTTTCGGTGATTCAATCGTGGTGCGAGAGAGTTAATTTAAACAGAAAATAAAGAAATTATTTAAAATAATTTTAATAATGAATTTTTGGAAAAAAAAATTACTTGGTATACAAAAATATAAATTATTTTTCTTAAAAATGATTGCAAATCAACGAAAAACAGCAAAAATTTAATCAGAATAAAATCTGTTTCAATTATTTCGTCTAGAATCATTCAATTCATGCGATTTCTTAAGATACCCCAAAAAAGAATTTTTTATTTAAATTCTTTTTTTTAATGAGTCTCAATCCAATATTCACGTGAAATTATTTATGTTTTTAATCCTTTAGATTATCTGCTCAACAAAAAATAAACATGTTGATTCAAAAAAAAAAAAAAAAAAAAAAAAAATTTAGGCATTTCAGCTATTCCGTAAAACTGTCAACTGTTTTCACCTTAGTGTTTAAAACCAATAAATAAAAAGTTCTTAGAAAGATTGTAAGCCATGGATCATGATATTCTAAAACTGAAACTTTTTTTTAAGTTGGTCATAAAATACGTTCACGCCATTTCTACGAATAATTAGTGGAATAACTGGTTTAATTCGTGATGAGACAAATCCAAATTATGTAATGGTTTTTCTTTGCAAAAGTGCAAAATGGTAATTGTTATGAGATTTAACAAAAAGTACCAATTCCGAGGCATGATTACAAAATCCATTATCACCTTTTACATGCAGACATAAAAGAAACATAAAGCTGAAATGGGCTTCTATTCTCAGTAACTTTGAAATGCTTTTATCCCGCCCTCTGCACAAAAAATACACGTCATAAATACGTATTACTGCGCTTAAGCTCCTTTTTGAATTAAAGTTTAAAAAGGAAAAATATATAACACATTTTCTCACTTCTTTAGATAACAAAAAGAGAGAATTTATATTTTGCTTTAAATTGTTATTGTGTGATAAGATAATCTTCTTTCAAGCTGGTGATAATCTTATTACAGACATAATGACACACTGTATAATTTTCACACACAATAATACCTTATTTAACATCTTTTACTTTCCTCGAGGTATGCAATTTTCGAACAATTTTTTACTCAATAGCCATCAGTTAAACTGTATGTACATTAATAACATAACATTTTCCTTATGTTAAGATCCTTGACTAATATGATTTAATTTTGTTACAATTATCCTTTCCAGCAATATCCTTCAACGTTGTTGATTGGATCATCTTGCATTTCAGAAAATATGGCAGACACGGTTTTCAAGGGAAAGGATCTTAAATTAGAAAAATTAAAAAAAATATATGGGTTATGCTTATAAAAGATAGCCTAAGGGATGAAGCATTTGTGGGCTTGAATCAGCGTGTGATTTTTGAACCTTCAAATATGGCCTTTTGATTCAATTTAATTTTGAATTTATTTATTTATTCGTATTTCATCAACAAAAGAAGGATACTTATTTAATAACATGTTGCTGTTAAAATATTAATAAAAAGTATGTTCCAAACGTAATGAATTTTTTTTAAAAAAAATTATATAATTGAACAGACAATGAAATATATCTAATATTCTTCGAAGTATGAATCTTGAGTATTAAAACAACGAATCCAGTGGTGCTGTCATTGTTCATAGCATTGCGCTAACTCACCTTGCGAGATGCTTCGAATATTTGGGTCACGCTTTTCGAAAATTTTTGACTGTGCCAAAATGGTGTGCTTTTTCACTCCATCTTTAGTTAAGTGAACAAGAAGTCGTAGAAGCTAAGTCTGACCTCTATGGTGGATGGGGGAACCAAAAATGTTTTCACGGAATAGGTTCCATTACATAACACATTTACCAAGTTTATTGCATAACGTTGTTCAATACTTTGCTGCATCATGAACGTGACGATACGTCCCACAATGACTCATATAAGGTCACTGTGGATGTTCAGACAAATCAAATAACCTGCTGACCGTTTGAATATGTAACGGAAACCAACTAACCTACCGCCGTCAGCTGTTTTCTTTGGTAAAGTGCCAGAAACGCGTAATAAAATTATCCTACATTCTATAATTCTTTTGGCACCAACCTTATATATTGTTATTGGCCATTTGAACACCGCCACTATTGAAAGTCTAATTTGACACCTTCCATGAATATATCATTATAATAAGATTAAATATCGAACTTCACCAGTGAACTCTTGGCAATAAAGGAAGCCCTCTCCATTTACTTAACTGACATGCGGATGCTGGGCTCCACAGAGGATCTCGAAGTTTTTCGGGTTCAAATTCTGCACTAAAAGCTTTAAAAAACGGAGAAACCAACATCACCTCCGCTATAAATAACCTCCTAGAAAGATTAGATCACAAAGGAAAATCCTGCATTCTACAGTGGATTCCTGCACTTGTGGATATTGAGGGGAATGAGTGTGTGGATTCTTTAGCCAAAGAAGCAAGGAACCTTATCCAATCCAACACTACCATCACGCTGGCAGATGCCAACGCAGTGGCAAGACATAGACTCCAAACTACAAGAAACCTCTGGTAACAGACTTTGACTGCCCCAGGATTATAAGAAGTACCATTACTAGACTGAGAACGGGTCACTGTAAGGGCATGAAAATTCATCCGGACAAAACAAGGTCCAATCCTTTTTTGTAAGAACTGCCCTGAAGTCCAGCTTACGCCAAGGCATCTCTTGGAATGCCCGTCTGTTGCAGCCAAAATACTTAAACTCGGCTTGATTCCACTCTACAACCTCCTACAGGATACCTTATACGGCCCTGAGATACCGGAGCTGGCACCTGCTGTCTTGGATGCTTTTGGGGGCATTTGATATTAATATTGCTCCATAGTGCTTGATGTATTTTGTGATGTCCATGGACACGAAAACAACAACAGATTAAATATTATATTAATTTCATCGCTTATGAGACTTAACATTGTCATCTAAGACCTGTTAAGACTGCAAAAATTTTATAATTAATGCATATATTACCGCTTAAGTTTGAAAATCATTCATGTGCACATTATCTAGTTAATCTACATATTATCTGATTTGTTAAAGTACAGAATCGTCAACAAAATAAGAGTTTTCTGCACTTTATCTAGACAATGTTTACATTAATATTTTTTTTCTTCTTAAATGTTTCACTACTCCTTCTTTCTCTAAAGCATGTGACGTATGCGTTTTGCCACAGCCAGCTGTTTTCGCTTTTTCAAATTTGCGTCCACTGTCAGTGCCTAGCTTAACTAATTCCATTTTCATATTAATTTCATCCTGTTAGCGTCTGAATTTGTACGGTGATTTTTTTAAAGAGAGCTTACTTTCAAGAATGTAAGCAAACATCGAATTGGTGAGTAGAACGGATACAACAGATTCTAAGCTAACCTCTTTAGCAAAGATGTGAAATAATAGTAGAATTTTGTAACAAAACGGTATTTTTATTAACGTGCAAAAGCGTCTCTATAACTCGAGTTAACACCTTATTTTTCCTTAAGCTAGGGTTTCTTAGAAAAATGGAGCCGTTATCTGGCGGTCGTAATATTACGGTGGATGACGTTTCTAAAACGTTGTCTAACTAGAACTGGGTTTCCTAAAGAACGTTGAATGCGAGACAAACATGTCACTGGCTTGCTCAAACAACGTTTTAATGAAATCATCTACCGTAATACTACGGCCGCTAGATTACGCCCCTCCCTTTTTTTTGAAACCATAGCTTTCAGTAATTGCTGAGCAGCTAGTATGCAGATTATCTTGGTAATGTGCTGACAAACTAGACAACAATTTTTGGCAGTTCCCCTGAATTTTTTGGGTAAAGTTTAATTAGATATTAAATAAACAAACACGCTTTGTGAGAGTAATATATATATATATATATATATATATATATAAGTGCCGCTTTATAGACAAAAAAAAAAAATGCAACTTTCCAGTAGAAAAAAGTTCAGTGCTAATATAAGAGATGTTGATAATAAGATCAATTGATTTTGGGACACATGAACACACGCTTATGAAACATTAATAAGCGTAAGAACACTTACTCCGCATCTAAATCTAGGCTTTTCTTCCGCTGCTCCCCTGAGATCCATAAGAGCTAAATATCGATCATTGTTCGTACCTTCCCAGTCTCCAAGGCATCGAAAATTAATATCTGTAATTTAGAAAATAAATAAAGCAAATAATAACAAAGATAATAATAACAAATTAACATAGATGCCAATCATAGTAGAAAACTATTATAAATAGTTTGTATGGCCATAGATGTTATTTAACATCTATAACCGTTCAAACTATTTTCACAGCACAATATTATTGCACAACTTTATTTAAAGAATAATATTACTGAACATAATCTTATAGAATTACACCAGTTGCTGAGTGGAGTTCTTTTGAAGATTTTTATTATAAATTTGATATATAGATGACAGTAATGATTTTCTAACTCTGACTTTGATATATAGATGGCATTACTCGTTTTTAGATTATTACCCAAAGAGCGTTTAAAAATATATCTTTCGACACCATGTTTTAAAATTTGGTTAAATTTTGTGTGAGTTAATTTTATTGGTTTTAATTACATTATATATATATATATGTCCCTTCTTTTATTTAATGCAACCTAAAATTAAGCATTTGGGGTTTTTTTTATAGTTTTTTTTTTTTTTTAATAATGGGATTTTTTCTGACTTTTTTTTCTTGTGTGTGTGTTTTATTCTCTAGGGCTCTTGAATCTAGTTTTTTACCTTTCATTTTATTAAGTTATTAGTGTACGCAAAAGTTAATACATAAAGCAACTCCAATGCATGTATAAACAAACCAGTGGCTGTATTTAAAAGTTTTATTTCCATTTAGTTTATTTTTAAAGGATTTTCATTTTTTTCAACGTTCTCTTGATGTCTCATTATGACACTTTTGTGTTTTATCATATTATTTTGTAGCAATTGTTATCCATTTTTATTTAAATCTTTGGTTTTAAGTAATTTTTATATTTTTACGTTTTTATATTTTTACCTTATAACATTTATATTCTAACTAGTTTTAAAATGAGATTATTGTTTTCTTTTTGTTTGTTTAATGAATTTTTGTTTATTTGAATTATATATATATAACACACACACACACATATATATATATATATATATATATATATACATACATACAAATGACTTTTCATGACTTCCATTTCATTTGCACTCTAAAAGTCATTATAGTGTGTTAAACAATGGGGACGCGTGTTTTACCAGTAGAATAGAAAAAATATCTATTCCAATATTACAGACAAGCGAACTAAAATTTTCGAAAACTAAACAGAACGAATGCAAGATTTTATAGGTCTATTGCAATAATGTACATGTCTATTTATTTGCCGCGAAGTACTTACCCATATCGGGGAAAGAACACTGTCGAAACTTGACACCCAGTGTGTTGCCAACCGGACAATTGGACAGTTCGGACATCGTCTGATCGCATCGGAATTCTCCATTGCTCGCTGTGTAAGTGAATCGGAATTTCCCACTGATTGGGCAGAAGGTCTGCTCAGAGGGTAAGGGGTTCTTCAGATCTTGCTTTCCTGTTCAAATGGAAAGGGGAAAAAAATTAAAACTTGTAGAATGTGAATGTTAAAAATTTCCGGTTATTGGCTGACAATCCTGATTACAGAGACTGAAGTTGTAAATTGCTCTACTTCCTAACTAAAAATAGCCTATTTGATAAGATAGCGCCTGTAAATTTTTAGTTTATAAGAACTTATGAATTAAAGAGCGCATGCGCATGTAGAATCTCAAAGCATTCTCTCAGTGGATATTTCAATACATTGTGAGCTCTTTTGTAAATACGAAATTATTATTTATTTTAGTGAAGTTTTATCGACAACAATGAGTTTTTTTTTTTCAGTCTTACGTAACATGATATAGCATATGTTTGACTTTTCCATCAAATTTAAAAGTGCTTTTCTATTGTCAAGAAAAAGACATACACACGGAAAGCTTTTTAATAATTAAATATGTTCAATTATTTATATCAAATTCTCGCACCTCTATTGTTGAGAGAGAGCAAAGTATTTTAATTCACCAATCATTTCAATATAAATCAATCCATTTTTATCTTGATTATATAAATAGGTTCCGTATTCTTTACTCATTTGAAATGCAAATGTATGTTTGGCTTTATACACACATCGTCAAAGATAGAGAGGGAAAAAAAGAAAATAAATTGGCTTTGCTAATTTCATTGTAACATGTGCTAACGTTTTTCCCCCCTTTTTTGTCTGTAAATTCTCTAAAAGATAGAATTATTCAAAATGAATATTAATTAGCATAAACTAAACATACTTCCGAGCCCAAAATCCACAGATGCAATTATCTATTAAGAAAAGAAATTACCTATTTAAAATTCTTAATGCGTTTTTATTTCCACAAGCAAAATATTTCGCAACAAACATATAATCTAAATATATTATAATGTTAATCCTTTGAATTTAACACAAAGTATCTCTTATTTTATGCCCACTCATTTTTGTTGACTCCATTTTCTCAAAACAATAACATGCTAACACATGTTAAAAAGTTGCACCCAGAAGGAATAATCAGATTCAAATTATATTTTAACGTAAGTTAGTGTTCATCAACAACAAGAAATGATTAAAAAAAAAAAGCGTGAGCAAAATGTACAAAACATTACCACTCTCAACGCGATGTTGGGTCCCCATTATTTCTCATGAATTCTGTCATATATCGTGGGAAAAGTCGCACAAGCTCTTGACGATGTCTTAACGCATCCCATGTAGAATGAATTTTGGCATGCAGGTCTTGCAAATTTTGTAGTAGCGATGGAGTCATAATAGAACTGCCTATAGCATTCCATAAATTTTCTATAGGAGACAACAGAGGAAGACGAGTGAAGCCAGTTTTTGAGATGGCAGCAGTATGAACTCGAGCATTATCTTGTTGAAAAAGAGGACTGGAAAGAGCGTACACAAAAGGACCGCCACTTTTCGAAGAATTTCACTTTAGGTCCTCAAAGTGTCTCTGATGACTAACGGTGAGTGGGCATCATACGAAAACACTCCCCATTACACCCTGCTGTCTGAATGTGTGACGAATGACAACAAATCGTCCATCGTGACGCTGACCGCGTCTTGTTATGATAAAATCACTAAAGATGACTTATGCCGTACCGTATGTCTCCATGTTGCTCTTGCGTGACACCATTGCAGTTTCTGGCAACGTTGCTATGAGGTCAGAGGCAATCTAAGTAGTGATATTCGAGTGTAGTGAATAGTAATCCAAAGATCGACAATAGTGGGAGAGCGGTTTCTAAATATTTATTTTCATTTCTACGAGCCAATTATATACATAGAATTATTTACGAATATTTACGTCTATAATAGGCTTCGAAACAGCCCATACAATTACTATCCCGCTTTAGAAGTTAGGAGAACATAATATTAAAACTCAACAAAAAAAAAAAATTTCGTTCTTCACACCCAAGCTACATTAGAATTTGAACATATTTCCCATGAGATCTGAAAATGTTGATGAGACACGTCGTCTCATTCATTTCCGATATCGAAAAAAAGAAGAAAATTCCAACACCATACAAGCAATCTTAGAGCCATGCAGCCGTTTACTAAGGTACGGAAATCAAACTTTAAAATCTATATATATATAAGCGAAATACCACTGACTGACTCATCACGAGATCTCTAAGACTATTCAACCGATTGACTTGAAATTTAGCACAGTTACTCATTTTGCGATGTAGACGCTCACTAAGAACGGATTTTACGGAAGTCTTATCCAAAATGTAATTTTCATCCGTTAATCGACTCTTATGTTATTTTTGGCAACTCTATCGCCAAAAATGATATGACCGACGCCAAATGGAATATACTTTTTTACATGTATACTGTGTATTATCACCAATTAAGTTTACTTGGTGAGTTTTGCGTGTGCGAAATGGAAAAATACCAAATAATTTAATATTGAAGCTCTGAAGGAGGATTGGCAAGATTTTGGCGAAGGGGCTCTTATTGTGAAATATCGTGCATGTCGAATATAGGAAACGTACATATTCAGTGATAGAAATAAATGAGTTTGGAATCCCACGGTTGGTGAAAGTGTAATTTAGATAATACTAAAATGGCTACTTTTTATGGAGTAGTGCACACGCAAGACAATCTATATATATGTAAGCGAAATAACCTCGAGAAGTTCTGGATAACCCTTATTACAGACAATCAATTTCATAAAATTTTAAATTTAGATTATCATTATCGTTTACAAATTGAAAATTTTCTTTATATCTTACGTATAGGTTCCAAAATATAATATTATCGTCTTCCCAGCGAAGCGGGCTGGTATCAGCTAGTGTTTTATATCAGCACTAATCAAACGCGAAACAGAAATTTTCCGCTTGTCTTTCAGACAATATATTCGAAGAAAAGCGTTTCTTTTGTTTGTTTATTTGAACAATGGATCTTTTATACAATTAATTTACTTGACCTTTGTTACATTTTGAGTTTGAATGTGGGTCACAAATTTTAAATGCTTGCATTAAACTTAATCTTAAAAAAAAAAAAAAGGTTAGGGATTCTTAAAGTTTTGAACTAGAGATAATATACAACATATTACTAAACTGGTGCATCTCATTTCAGTACTTCTACATCTTGCAACGTGAAAAATACTCCGTGTTCTAAAACTGTTTTTTAAATAAAAATAAGATGAATAAAATAAATGAAACCAAATTGAATAGGATATGGGAGCAAAACATCTCTGTTCTGTATCTTTGTATTTTTCTTGAAACCATCATAAGATTTCATCTGTTATTCTTCTTATTCTTTTTGCATCTCATTCCGATCAACATTTGTGATAATTTACTCCGCACAATAAAGTACGATGGAGAATAATTTAAATCGAAAATGAACTCTAAATGTAAAAACACTACAATCTTCTCTATAAGCGAATGCATCTTCTTCCCGTCATCGCTTGTCATTTCTCATTTCCACTATTATCTCTGGTTTTCATCATTACAGAATAATAATGCATAAGATACGTTTAGAAGCGAAATAATAAGTAATAAGAATAATTAGAGTCTTAAATAAACAAAGAAAACACCCATATCTTTTCTTGCTCCTTATGTGGTTTATCAAACCACAAATTATTATTTCTCCTTAACCACAAACCTTTCTTTGAACTTTTATGTGATTTATTTTACTCTAATAATATACCACCTCGCCTTTGAAGATAGCTGAAAATAATGATTTTCTAATGGCTAAAAAAAATCTTAAATTACTTAAATAATTTCTACGAGAGATGTTACATCCTTTTCTCTTTAGATAGAAAGAATTGTATTAAAATTTTCAGCAAAATGATAAATTTTTTCTTCAACCACATACAATTTCAAAGCAAATACTAAACTTTCTGATTCAATTCTGAAGACAAATAATTTTGTTAAATTTTATTTTGAAAGAGTGCTACATTTGTCATTAAAATTTCCAAACCTAAGGTATTATTGATTTTACATCAACAAGTTTATCAAAACATTTCCTTGCTTTTATATGGCTTGATTATGTACAGGAAACACAAGATAATAGAGTAGATAAAAGAGATATTAAATAGAACCCTCCCCCCCACACATCTTTTTTTAATAAAATATTTATGCATATTGGCTAAAGTAAATACTAACTGCAGTTAGTTGAAAGCGAGGAAGATTTGATTTAAGTATAAATTATTGTGAATTTTTTATTCTGATAAATAATAGAAATAATACATTTTCTTAATCTTGAATTTCATCAAGACTAAACAAATGGTTTATTATATCTAGGAATTTTTTGAAATTTTCTACAACGTTTTATATTTTAATGAAGTATACGACACTTATTCTCAACAAAAAGAAAAGGAAAAAATATTGGTTAGCATATTAAAAAAATAATGCTGTAACAATAATAATAATAAAAAATTGCTGCTATGATGTGAGTTATATGAAATGAAAGTTCTTCTGAAAATTTTAAGTATTTCTTTGCAATAGTTTAAAATTCATTCCAAATCTTTTTATAATTTATTTTCAATTGGACATACTATTAAGCTATGAACAATTAATAGTACATTTTATTTCCATGTTAAATAATTTTATTTAACTAAACCATTTGTGTTCATTGTGATATTTCTACAAAATTAACATAATTATTTTATGTTTATATAATTAACTCGTATGTGGAATTAATTATCAATATTAATTATTAACTGATTTAGCATAATATGTTTGTGTAATTACAGCTATTTTGTTAATTATAATAAAAAATTAGAAATAGATACACCAAAAAATTCATATTCCTTCTCTATGTCTAATGCAAGGAGCTTAGAATTACAGAAATGGTAATTCCTTAATACTAGTAATCATTACTTAAAAATTACTGAAAAGGAATGAAATGCATGTATTGTAAAGATTCAAAGAATAATTTAAAAACAACGACGTATATATGTATAAATTAATAATAATAATATAGCATTAAATATATCCTAAATATTAATATTATCCTCAGCACTGCAATAAATCAAAAGTTTTTCGAAAAATTTCACAATACAATGTGTCTGGTTGTATCGCATGCTTTGCGACAGGGAACAGTCAAGTGGTAATATCAGATACATGTATCTTAATTCGATAAGAAACATTCATTGTAAAGCTCATTTATTGAAACTTATAAGAGGTTTTTCTTGTTATGTATGATCGTAGTAATTGAGCGATTATACTTCACTGATATAAACAGAAATGTAAAACAAATTGTATGAAATGTAATAATTAAGTATTTTATTGCGTGAGTGCACCAGCTTCTTTCAGTACTAATACAAGGTGTACCGTTCTGGAGTATGCAGAAGTTTCACCAATTATTCTATTTAGAAAAAAAAAAA
>BMAW01107600.1:62476-74385 GCA_019974015.1 Nephila pilipes
ATAAAGGGTAGGTACCCATTCATAAGTACCCATAAAGGGTACTTATGCTTATGGTTTATGCTTCCATAAAGGATACGAATGCATATAGTGAATTAAAAATGTTTTTTCCCTAAGTAATAGCTAAATTTTAAGTAATAATTTTTATATGAAAAAAAAAATTAAA
Organism: Nephila pilipes; assembly: GCA_019974015.1. Lineage (NCBI taxonomy): Eukaryota > Metazoa > Arthropoda > Arachnida > Araneae > Nephilidae > Nephila > Nephila pilipes. Next base: position 62,640 of record BMAW01107600.1, read on the forward strand.
GTTTTCAAAATAACGAAGCTCAATAATTTTTTCAAAGAAAATATACATTAATAATACAAAAAACGTTTGTTCATAATATTTTGAGTATTATTTCCTGTATGTGAAGTAAAATATTTTGTTATTTATGATATATTACTTTTAAAAATGGTTTCCTAAATGTAAATATATCTGAAAAATTATGTCCTTATTCAACTCAGAGGGAATAAACATTTGTTAATTATATAATAAATACTTTTATAGTTTTATAAAAAGAAGAAAATATTTTTATTATGCATACAAAAAAAAAAAAAAAAAAACCTTAAGTTCTATGAATGATTTTAAAACGTAAATGATACATATATAAAAGTCTTAAATTCGGTATTTTGTTTTCACCTGCATGTTCTGGTACCCTTAACCACAGAAAAAATTGACTGATTCAGATAGATAATGAATCCTATTATAAAATACGCTGCTCTATAAATATAACGAAGTCAGAATACGAATCTAATGTTGGAGCTTTTTGTAACGGGAAAAAGTTTTCCAATTCCAGATTCTATTCTTCAACATTACCCGAAGTCAGCCTTGAGCTGTGGTTTCATATTCCACCGAAATTTTACGAATTCATCTATGATCAAAGACCATCATTAACTTAATATTAACAGGGGCCACATTCTTTCCAACTCTGGGTGGCGGAAGTTTACCCGCAAAATACTCAGTCACTTATCCATCCCTGTACACTTCCGGTTTCACTTTGGACAATCTTCGCCCAAGAACGATAAAGCTACGGGCGCGTTGGCCCCATACGCAAGAGGCGGACGTTGCAAATGGTGCCATAAATGACTACCTTCGGCGCCAGCAAACAGACACACCTCTCCTGAACAAATCTTCGGCGTTTCTTTGGCAGCCAGGAAAGAACAGCGTAAATCACCTCTATCTCGGTAGCCCGGCTCCCTCTAATTTGAACTCCCGAACCTTCCCATTTGGGTGCACAAATCTAACTTAAGATTTTCTCCCCTCCCCCCCTCTCTCGGAAGAATGTGTGAGTGAAATGGCATTGAGATCATTCTTGGAAAGAAATCATTGTAAAAAAACCGATTTTGCATTGTTCGATGGGAAATTGATATTGAGGGATATTAAGCTTTTTTTTTTCTGACTTTCACACTGTTTTGTTTCAACGTCGATAACTGAAAATTTCCTTTAAAGTGTCGAAACTTAAACAATAACGTAATAGAAATCCCTATAATTTTATCTAGTAGGTCTCTGCTAAGACATAATCAACGAAATAAAAAAAAAGATTTGAAATATTTTATGTGCGAATAAGGAAAATTGTAATATGTGTGAAAGCGTTGTTTATCTTATAGGCATAATATGTTTACCTTCGCAATGAAGAGCTTTCAATATACCAAACTACGCCTCCATTATTCTTAAAAAAAAGTTTGACGCAAACACATCTGGGGTTATTTATGCAACATATAAAAATTTTTATGTAATGAAGAACCAATTTTTTCACTATTTGCAGAAATGTTTCGGTAAAATGTAAACATAAAATGCGTCTTTCAACATATAAATGCTGATTTTCACAACGTACAACAGTCAACAACTTTGTTGTTTGACCTAAAAGTAATTTTATAAAAAAATATGAATTCTTCCAATTTTTACATGTTTAAACTCCTCTTTTTTATATGTTTATATTTATTTTATAAGTTGTAATTTATTTATTTCAAATAAAGCAGAATTTTACATCATTATTTTTAGGAACTCAGAGCTCCGGAAAAAAAAAAAAAGATTTAGAAAATAGACTTTTTATTCTTAGAAAAGGAACCATTCCAAACATATCATCGTAGTAACATTTGTATAAGATAATTTTTTTTAAAAAATGAGAAGATATTATTTGTAAATTATATAAATATTATGTTATTAATTTAAATTTTTGTAACAAAGAAAAGAATTTTACGATCAACAAAAACAAATATAATTGTTTTTCTTTCTTTCTACAAGGTGTGTATAAATTGCTGAACCTCATTTAATGTATTGTATGTGGTAAGGTGAAGGAATCTATAAATATATGACTAAAAGCCACTTTTTCTTAACTAAAGTAATATATATGTAGTATGATTTCATTCTAATAGTTGTTGAAGGGTATGAGAGAGATATCGGATATATATATAGAGAGAGAGAGATGGTCACAATATTTCTAACAATACAGTTGGTTGGCCAAGGCGGTATCATTACCCACCGCTTGCCCTTAAAGTATTATTGTGTTGGAATTTTTCCTATGGAATTTTTAAATCATTTAAATTTACACAATGACGTAGCCAACAGGGCTCCAAGAATTTTTAAAAAAAAATTCAAAACTTTCAGAGATTATTATCGACGTTTTAACAAACAGGAACGAAACTTATTTGTCTATTAAAGTTACCAATCGATCTTTAGAACTTTCATAGCGAACTTTCATAGTAAAAAATAGCGATATCTGTACCATTAGTAAGTCACAAAATTTCTTAAGATATATATTTCTCAAATTAATTATTCCTTAAATTAAATTATTGTTAGAAACTGAAACTAGAACCTCCAGCTTCAGTTGATTCTGCTTGTGTACCTGGTCGTTTAAAAATGATCTAATACTCTATATCAGGGATCGGAAAATGATTTATTTGGTTGGTTTTATTAACTTCGCACTGGGAGTAACACGGGCTATTGGCGACGGATTGCGTAATTTTGAATCATGGTCATGTGAAGAGGACGACACCAGAGCTGGCCCCCTCCTCTTCTAACTTTCCCACCACGCCAATGGGAGGACTTTGGGCCCCAACAGATTGAATGTGAATCAGACCGGGCTACACAGTGGGTTTTTAGTGACAACAAAGTTCGAACCCACGACAAAAACTGCCGGCCACGAATCCGCTGCCTTATCCACTAAGCTACTGAGGCCTCGGAAACGAAACATGCAAGCGCGTCACATTTTATTTTGAGATACATTAAATGCCAGGTTCTTGCCAAACCTATCAGTTAACCCTTATAAAGGGTTGGTTTTATTAATCTCACTCTAGAAGCAAACGAAAGCTATTAGTGACAGTTCTCGTAATTTTGAACCTCGGTCAAGTATGAGAACGACACCTGAGTAGACACCCCTTCTCCTAACTTGCCCACCATCTCAACGGGAGGACTTTAAGCCACGGCAGATTTAACACGCATCAGCTTCGGCTACAAGGCAGGTCTTTAATGCCATTAAGGCTCGAATCAACAGCTCCAAGAAAACCGCCGGCCGCAAGTAATGAACAATACAATGAATAAATATAACGTGTTGAAAATTGCTTTTATTATATCATTTGTTCTTGCAATCGATTAAAGAATGACACGGAATATTTTTAAGCAAAAAATCATTGGGGTCGCGGTAACCTAGCGGTCATGGTCGCAGATTCGAGTTCGGCGGTTTTCGTCGAGTCGGAGATTCCGGCCTTGTTGCCACTAAAGACCCACAGTGTGGCCAGGGCTGATGCCCGTGGCTCAAAATAATCTCATTGTTGTGGTGTGGGAGTTAGGAGAGAGATGTGCCAGCTCAGGTGTCATTCTCCTTGCCTTGATTGAAGTTCAAGATTACGAGATCCGATGCAAACAGATTTTAAAAATAGTTCATTTACGATCTTAAAAAGTAAGCTTCTTTCTGGCAGGGAGTTACGGTTGTAAACTTGTAATAGCGGTATTCGAGTTAAGTCCTATATTCCGAGAGCAAATGTGAGTTTTTATACTAATTCTGGTTTTATTACTCACTTCTTAACTAGTCATGGTGCCTTCGCATATTATTTAAACCGTTTTAATTTGACAAATACAAATATATGTTCCAGTGATTCTTTTGGAGATGGTGACCACTAGATTTTCTCTTTGCCCTTTTACCAAAAGTTTTCATTTAAATTTTTGAAGCGAAACCTATTTGGCAGAAGTCCGTGTGTGAAAATCCCTACTTGCATTCTAGGATGAAATCCTGTATTCTTACGCCTCACAAAATTACCCAACAAATTTTTTTATTGCTTAAACTTTTTGTTACATTTCTTAATATTTTAATTTTCCAGATTGTCCAGTTACAATTTTATACCTTGAATATAGGTACATAGTTTTGCCTAGTATTTTATTTTTGTTCACGAGTTCGGGGACACTTCTTGTATTGTGTCATTTATCCTGTTATACATCGTATTTCTGCTAGAAAATTTTACTGTTACTATTTCATTCCTGTCATGTACATTTTCTGTTTTGTAAATACATTGTAAGGTTTTATCTACTTCTGATTTCAAAATTATGTAATATCGTATGTTCTTTTGTCAATAAATATTAAGTGCGGGGGATGATTGTCTCCAGGGAGGCCGGTTTGAGGCTCTAAGCCCCTTGTGTGAGCTCGGACACCTTGGGGATTCTGCCAATAACCCTCGTGTTGCTTCTAATGCGATGTCAATAAAACCACTCGCGCTAAAATAATATGCGATAAAATAAAAAAATAAATAAATAAATACTCGATAATTCCAAAATCATGCGAAAGAGTGAGAGAGAGAATATCAAGAAGAATGGTAAAATATCAAGGGGAAAATATTAAGTTGTAAATTCTTAACATAATACATATACTGAGGTTCATTATCCACTTAAGAGATTAAGAAATTTTCAGGTATATTAGAAAGCATATCACGTTTATTCGTTTTCTATCTTAAGGTATATGCCTAACCTAAAATCACCGTTTTCGTGAAAATTTTCGAAAGTTTCTTTGATACTTTTGGTTAAAGCCCACATATTTACGATTTCAAAACTGCTTCGCATTTGTTCCCAGAGTAGCTAGTTAATGTAAATATATAATTTTATAAGGAACATTAAAATCTTTATTTGCCTTTTCTGGGAAACTGTGATTTTAATTGTTTTTACAACGAAAAATCTCATTTCATAAAAATCATTTCATATATTCAAACGAAACTTTACCACAATGTCCTGTACATCTCTAGGTATGTTTTGAACCTCAAACATAGCTTTTAAGTATATAACTATTTATTTTAGAGCTACTTTTATTTAAAAAGTTATATATATATATATATATATATTATAAAATCATGTTGTATTTATAAATTTAAGTATAACTCAGTAAGTTTAAGAGATAACTGCATTTTTTCTGCTTCAAAACACGTATATTAAATATATTGCCGAAATAAAAGTGAAGTATATTAATTCGAATTTTTTATATGAACTTTAGCGAAACGTCAATTTTTACTAAATTTTAAACAAATATGGCCAAAATTTGAAAAATAAAAAAAAGCTCAATAAAATGACTTTTGAATTAACAATTTTATAGACCATTGTAACTAAAAACATAAGTGTTCCATGAAAAAAAAAGTGATTTAAAAGTAGGCACACACCGGAAATGGTTAAGATACTGCCCTCAGTTATATTAGAAATTATATAGCATTTATCCGTTTTTCTTTCCTGAAAAGTCATTTTCGAATAGAAAAAGAAAATAGCAGCAAAGAATTTGTAACACTTTAATTACTTGCGAAAACAATAAAGAAAAATAATTACACTCAATAAAGAAATTTAATTTAATGACCAATTTTTCTTGGCATACCACCAACAAACATTTCGCGTGACATCTGGTGGCACGCGTGCTGTCATATATTTCACCGAGTATACAAATAAAAGTTGTACGGAATGTAAGTAACCATAATAGCTCACTCGGAAGGAAAACAAAAAAAGAACGTTACTAAATGTGAAAATGCTTTTTAACTCCAGAGTACAAAAGGATTCAAAACATGTACAAGATTTTTTTTCTTCCCTCTGAAAAAATATTTCTACTCGGAAACACTTCACAAGTTCCTAAAGGCTCACAAGTTCCATTCAATGAAAACGCCATTAGTTGCAGTATGCACCTCATCAAACAAAAACATTGATCAAAAACTTGCAACATCACAAAACCATCAGGTTATAAGAATGTGAACAATTGCAAAAACAAGAACCAGAAGGAGAGATTTTATACGGCATTTCACCCTTACATTCCATTGTGAATTTACTCGCACAGAAAAGGAATGCAAAAACAAAGAAATTACACGAAGTGGAACTTTTACACTGTATTATACTGATTCTCATTGGTCCAGTGGTTTCATTAAAAAAATGCAAGATGGAATAAATAGAAAAAAGAAATGAGTTTTTTTTAAAAAAATTTCGACGAGTGTCTACAAACGACGAAAATGCAACATAAAAACAATCGCTAAATACAAGACCGATTCTTGAAGACGTGAGGCCCCATTGTTTTCATTAAGTTATTTTTATAGCTTTTCATCCTGTTCTATCAATTCTACTTCCTCTAGCGTTTATTTTTCGATGTTTATTCATGCAGATATGCATTATGAACTACATTTTCTTGTTTCAGTGAATTACATTGAAATTAATTGTATGACTTCCTACAGAGCGATATCAACGTTGAATTTGTTAAGCGAATTTAACTCTAAATAAGACGACTTTAGACACTGTATCTTAAATAATCTAATAGTAAATAACCGTAAAAGCAACTGCCTTTCTATGTAAGCTTTCTCGTTATGAAACCGAGATGAGGAACGGCAGATTCGATTATAGACAGCGTATAGGATATATTAGAGTTTTGACATGTTCATTCGTGTTGGAAATAAATTATTTGGAAACCGCCAGGAGGCGCCTTTGTCTCGTGTAAGCGAGAGCGCACGGGTTCATGAGTAACATTTCTTAGTATATTTGGGTCTTGATCGCGAAAGGCGGGTTATTCCTTGGTTAGATTATAATATTCTCCTGACCGCTTCAGCGGGTTAAGTTAAAATATGGGCTGTTCGGAAGCCTTGTATAATTTGTAAATAGTGTAATTATTTGTTTATGTGTAGTTGGCGCGTTGAGAGTGTAAATAAATGTGTTTAAAATAATTGCTCTCCCTATTTTTACGGTGGATTATTGTTCTTGAATAATTCGGAACCGATTAACACCAAATCCACTTAATTCGCGGTTTTACTTTGGCTCCACTTTTAAGAAATTAAGACTAATGTTTTTTTCAGATGACGGCAGGGCTTCCTGTTAAGAGCAGACATAAAAACCTTTGAATTTTTTCTTTCTTTTTTATATATATAAGGAAAAAAATATTTATGTACAAAGAAGAAGAAAAAAAGAAAAAAAAAAATTGTGGGAAAAAGAGACCCACCTTGTAATATGTTTCAAATCCTCTGAATATTTTTAGAATATAATTCATAGATATATCAGTATTGTTTGGCACTTAGATGCATCGGGAGAAAATAACTATTTTGCATATTTTCATGTCCATGCTATAAAAATGATGATCTCAGTATTGTTCTAAAAATCATGCAATTTCCATCCCAAATTTTTAAAATTATTTTTTAAAGAGTAAATTAAGGATATACACCAATAGATATGTTAAACAGTATTTCTTATTTTGATATATTTATTTTACATTACATTAAGCTTTAAAATTAATTTTATTTTAAGTGAAAACAATACTTAGCACGGGTAACTGCAATAAATGTAAAATAAAAACTATTACCTAAAATTGTTCAATATTTTAAAGGATTAGACTTAGCATAAACACGTTCCTTATTAAAAGTCTGTTAATTCCATGTTGTTTTACATACAAGCGATAAACAAAACGTTATATTTAAAATATTAGATACATATTTTCAATCTGTCAAAAACCGTCAAAAAATTTTTACTTAAAAATGCAAATATGATGTAAAAATTGCTACGCATTTTATCGGATAGGTATTCCGCACTATGTAAAAGATGTGTAAAAAATAAGAATTTTATGCATTCCAGTGGGTGTACAAATAAAAGAAGAATATGTAAGACAAAGAAACAGAATGTAAGACAAAAAACGGAATGCAAGCATCCATAGCAATACACTCAGTAGGACGCAATACCATTCCGCACTAACTTTAACTTCCCACGTTCAAAAAAAAAAGGAAAGGTCACAATCATTGCAGGGCCACCCCGCCCGGACAAACACACAATCCGGGCATTCCTGGACTGTGTCAGAAAGAAGGGGGGAACCAAAAGCCTAATGCCGGACACGCCCTACCGTACTCTCCAACAAAAAGGATCCGCATACAGACAGGCAATTTTCACCCACACAATCTCTCACCCTGGAACGTAACCGGACCCTTGCCTTTTTTGGATTGTTTTTCTATCAACAACAAAACAAAAAGCCGAACCAACCCTTTTCTTTTCGGAAGAAGTACCCGGCGTTTGGAGCTTTATTGCAGGTTGCCTAAGATGAATTCTTTCGGTGGGGGTGGGGGTGGTAGGAAAGAGCTGAATTCCATGACTCTCTCTTTATTGTGCATTCTTCGCACTCATTTAGTTTTCTAAAATGGTAAACTCCCTGTTTTTGGTTTCTTGCGTGGAAGGCTCTATTCATCCCTGATGCTGTTCAGGCAGAGTTTCTGGGTCTTATGGGGTTTTCTTTTGCTTATGTTTCATACATGAGCAGCGATAAGTGAGCACTCGGAATTTGATGTGAAGATTTAAGTGAGAGGTATGTGTTTATATTTGATGCAATGAATAGTTTGTGCATCATAGAATAGACATGTTGCTTATAAATTGTGGAGAGCATGGACAAAACGTCAAAACACATTTTCAGACAGTTATCTGATCATTGTATATTTTAAAAGTGTAGTTTAAAAGTATGAAAAGAGAAAGTGTGTGAACAAAATGCTCAGTTTATTTACATACCGTAAGATCTTAATATCACTCCCCCCCTTTGATAACAAGAAATTTATAAATTTAGAAAGAAGCGTATGAACAAGATGTAAACCCACTTTGTTTTTGGAAACTTTTCTGGTAAAATATTAAAAAACGCGTATAAAAATTGATGAACTAAATGATTCACAAATAAAATATTTAAATATATTTCCACGCTAAAAACACAGAAGGTTGTTATATTTTCAGGGCAGACGAGGCAATTAAAATTAAGCTTGAAGTGAGAAACTAATTCTTGAAGGACACTTGGGATTTCTGGGAGACAATTTTTAAAACATTTTCTATGTATTTATTTATAGAAAATATAAATTTCTTTATATATACATTACTCTTTTTCAAGTTAGTACAAATGCAATAAAAACTATTACTGTATATCCAAGGTTATATCATCCATACGGTTGATTAGGATACGTTTCCTACCCCTACTGAAAGACGATGTTAAAAAAGTATAGCCAATTAAAATCATGTAATAGAAATTAAATTTCAAACTTACTGTATAGCATTATCTCCTTGAATTTTCGTTCATGTACAGCGCGATCATCAGGACACGTGGCTTTAACTGCCTCCTCTTTAGTGTAACATTTGCCCAGGCCTAAAAATTTAAATAATCTTGTAAATTTAACGCATTTAAGTTTAATTAGCCACCCAAGGGGCTATTGTTTTAGTTGGATCACTGTTAGTGAACCTTCTCACTTTTCAATTTTTATCGTTTGCTTCAATTTTAATTACATTTAACTTAAATGTATTCAATTTAATAATATTTATTGTTCGCTTTAATTTTAATTACATGTAGCTGATATAATATTCAAATTTTTGTGAGCTAAAAGTAATTAAAATTGAAGCAAACTATAAAAAATTTAAAAGTGATCTGGTGCACCAAAACGCCCCTCCTAAAACAATACCCCTTAAGTGACTAATAAATTAAGTATAAGAACAGCAAAAGACGGAAAACTAGTTAGAATAAAAAACACATTTAATATTTATTTCACGCGATATTTTATAGACTTGCCATGAAAGAAATGCGAAGTATAATTTAAATTTAACGGAAAAGATATTCAATTTACGATTCATTAAAGAAGAGATTAGATCTCATTTTAACATTATTTTACTATAGCCTTATATTATCAATTAAATTAAATAAGTCGACATGATTGTATAAGGTAATTTTTAACAAAAAAGAAAGAAAGAAAATATTTTTCAAGCTTTCTTGAAGGCAAGAATATTTAAGATTCCCTTTAATTATTTAAAAGAAAACATACATATGCACGGTAACACAATTCGGTCTAAAATGAAAAATTTCTAAAAGTTTACGTATAGCACAGTAAAAAAAAAAGGAATTTGTTGAAGAAGTAGGAATTACATAGAGACGGGCTTACCTTCAGTATGTATTTGAATAATATTCGGTGCTTTCAAAGTTAGATGAAAACATCTCATACAGTCCTCTCCACCAGTGCTAAAAACATAAAAGAAACCATTAACGAAAAATATTCTTTTTCATTAAACAATAAGTAATCATAACAGAAAAAACGAATTACGCATTCGTACTTTGAATTTAATTATTAAATTAATATTTTTTTATTCTGCTTTGATTGCAGTAGGCATTTTTTCCCCTCAAATATCCACAAAGGGTCACACCATTAGCAAGATAAAAATAATATCGGATTAAATTGAATTACGTGGAAAACAATAAACATTAATATAACCAGAAGCATTATCAGACACAACTTCAGCAGGTAAAAAAAATCACAAAAACACAAACACACACAAATTTACCGCAACACTTACAGTTTCAAACTGCAGAGGTTTACACCTGCGTTATACGATATTCTTCTCAAACATTTTTCTTTCATATATTCCTAGGGATATGCGTACCTCAGTTGTGTGAATAATTGTTGTAGCATTGCGTTGTGTCGTACCTCACTATTACATTGTAATTTTACTTTTTATTTATTTAAATACCAATATTTTTTTACACTCCACAAAACAGTAGTTGAGTAAAAATAATCATGTGCACAATTCTAACAAATCAATAACAACATGCACATATTATCGCGCACGTTGTTCAACTGAATATAGCATTTTCAGAGGAGCGGTCAGTTAATGCTATGAACAGATGTACCGAAAGCAGTTACATATCAAAAGTCTCGTTAATTATCAGGAGGGAAACGTTTGAATATAGGTGCCTATAATTGATGTATTTTATTATTATTTTTTTCACCTCTAAATTAATCACTTCATGTATCTCACATATTTTCCTCCCCCAAAAGTAATCTCATTTCGCTGCATTACCTCTCCTGTGTATATAATCTGCCAATTAAACTTATTTTTCTCCTTCATAAAAAAAAAAGTTCCGATAGTTATCTTTACAACCTTCAGTGATGGTACTAAAATAATTTAAATTACCTTAATATTTCTCTTTAACAATAATTGTTTTCAAATTTCGGAATTTTTTCTAAATCATACTTACCTACAGTGGCATACCGGAAGGAGCAAAAAAAACATATGCCCCCCCCTCCCCAAGATTTTTTCTCGGAATTGAAAAATATTTCAAGATGAATTCTTTTATTATGCTATTGTACAAATGCTTTAAATTTTAAACAAGAATTTTTTTTTCTCTTCATGATGAAATGTTTTTCATCATGAAGAGAAAAAAAAAATTCAAAAAAGCCAATTCTTAAGAAAAGAATAAAAAATCTTTGCTGTCTCAGAAAGAGTGCTTCTTCGTCAGTTTTTGTAGACGAAGAGAGAGGGGGGTGCATCTCTAAAGAAAATGCACCCCACAAAAATGTAAATTTTATTCTCAGGTTAGCTTATTTATTTTTCTTTATGGATCTTCATTTTTGTAATTTTTATTACATGATAAAATTATATCGATATTTGAACAGCTTTAAATAGGAGAAATAAGACGGACACAGTGCATTATTTACTTTTTACCAAGAGATAAATCTAAACAACAAAATTGCTTCTTTCATGATAATGACGACATGCACCCCCTTCTCCCCCCCCCCAA
>BMAW01107600.1:77224-89436 GCA_019974015.1 Nephila pilipes
GGGTATTCCAATGCATATCTACCAATTCACTCATCAATCAGAAAGTGATTCGTCTTTTGGTTACAACCACTTAGTCATTCGATATCTCTACTGTTTCGGTTGGACTTGAACGACAAGATGGATGAATAGTTTTCCTACGGCCGAGTCACTTGCTTCGCTGAACAATTAAAAGACTTCGATTCAAAATGAGTTTTTTTTTTTTTTTTTTTGATATTTTGATTTTTTTGTTTAACACGTTAACTTTTTCAATTAAAAATTTTAACTGTATTATATGAAACAATAGCTAATTATAATTTTTCTTATTTAATTATGACGGGGTAGGAGATATTCTGTCAGATAGACTTCGGAACATCGTAACTGTATTCCATCAAAATCGCCGAAGCTTGTTTAGGAGGGATATACAGTACATATACTTGTATTTTTTGACGCCATTTTGATACAGAATTTTTAATTTGCATTTTTTTTCCCCAAAAATTCTCTCTAAAATTCAAAAACTGACTACATGGAAAAAGACAAAAAATCCATAATAATTATGAAAATAATGTGTAACTTTTTCGGTAAATAATAATATTGTTACAGTAGAACACATTACAATATACACACACAAGAACAGTAGATAGCACTACTATTACAGATCAAAATTAGAAATTTATTTCAGTAATACCAGCAAAACGACAATTTCATCTTTTTCTCTATTAACCATTACGCGTTGATTTTTCAAATAAAAATCATATCACGGTAATTAACACATGTTAACACGTTGTATTGAGAAAATGGCGTCAACAAAAATGCGTGAGCTTAAACTGAAGGATACGAGGTGTTAGGTTTAAAAGAGTGATATAATACTTCATGATTATAACTATATTTAGTTTGCGTAAAATGTATTTACATTGCTAAAATATATTTAATTATTTTATCGTCTTCTTTTATTTTAATATTCAAACAGAATATTAAATAATGTATAATTTTTTCTTATCTTAATATTTATTTTATGGTAGTATCATCTGATTTTATTCTGAACATTAGCAATGTTTTTAGTAAGTTTTGCTTATGAAAATAAAAATACATTAGGAATTTGAGGAATGTATTTAGTTCCTTGATAATAATTGCTTCCGTGGAAATTGAGGCTTGGAAGTACGTTTATTTTAAGCAAATTAATATTCATTTTAAATTATTTTACTTTTTCGAAAACTTAACAGAAAAAAAGGGGGAACGTTAGTGTAGTTATGTTAAAATGAGATTAGCAAAACTAAATTCAATTTTTTTTTAAATTTTATTATTTTTTTTTTGTTATTAATTGGTTTTGTGGCATATTTCGTGATAAAATATCATTTATTCAAAAGGGTAGTATTCGATGAAAGTAATTTTTCTGTAAAATATTTTGAGGTTTACTCTCATTGTAAAGTTCTTTTACTCTATGCTATCTATTTTACATCTTGGAGCGAAGCTGCGTTCAATTTCCGAAGTCTATTTCAGCAATTATGCAAGTAAACAGTATTTTTTTGATTAAGAATGAACTGTTTTCTCTTGTTTGAGAATGAACTGTATTTTCTTGTTTAAGAATGAACTGTATTTCCTGATTTATTTCCTAATGGTGTATTTGAATGCAGGTGACATAAGATATTGAAGTTGTGAGTCGCACAGCCTCTTACAGGGAGTTATCACCGTTGAAGTGACCCAGTTTATACTTTAAATATACGACGACTTTAGACTTTGTAACTTCAATAATCTAATCTTTTTATGTTAGGTTGTGTAATTATTCTATTTACTTCAAGCTGAGACTTACTCTTGGTTTTAACTCTCTATCTGAGAATCTGTGAAATCATTCAGTTAAATAAAAATAATTCTTATTTCAGATATTATGAGTCTATCTTCCTAAGAACTATGGAATCACAGAAGTTAAATGAAAATTAAGAGACCTTCATTGATATAGTTATCTCACTGAAATAGTTCTCACATATGAATTGATCTCGAATGATTATGACGTTGTGCTATTCGCGATTTTTTCTTCACTAATCTCGAAGAATTTATATCAATTTGAATTGCATGAAATTAAAATTTCTTTCCGACCTAAAGGAACCGTTAAAAGGTAAATTAGAAAAAGATAGAGGTGAAGTGATTTTGAGGGAATGATATATAAATGAAATAAAATTAATGGAAAGTGAAGGGAAATAGAGAGTAACGACTTGCTGACAGAGAATTGTTATTAGGATTGAAACTCTTCCATTAATTTTGTAGATTGAGACAGATATTATAGGAGATTAGTTTAATCATATTAAAGTCACACTGGAAGCAACACGAGGGCTATTGGCGACGGACCTCGTAATTTCGAACCTCGGTCAAGTAACGAGAATGCTACCTGAGCTGGCACCCTCCTCTCCTAACTCCCACACCACGCCAACGGGAGGACTTTGGGTCCCGACAGATTTAACTTGCATCGGCCCCGGCTACACGGCGGGTCTTTTGCGGCCAAGGCTCGAACCCACGACTGAATAAAAACGGCCGGCCAAGAATCCAAAACAATGACCACTAGGCTACCGCGGCCACGATATTATAGGAGAAGTATTAGGACAAGAATTGATGTTGCTTGTGAACTGATTGAATCATAGAGTTAATTGATAAGCTAATAAGTTATTAGCTGATCCTTAAGAAAAGTTAAAACTATGGTAAGTTTATTCGGGATTAGAGAGAGAGCAACTTTAAATACCCATCATTGACTTATAATAAAGCATCTTGGCTTCTCCTTACATGTCCTCAATTCGAGTTTGTGACCACGGTAGCCTAGTGGTTATGTACGCGGACTCGCAGCTGGTAGTTTTCGTTAAGTCGTGGGTTAGAGCCTTTATGCCACAAACGACCCACCGTGTCGCTGGAGATGATGCATGTTAAATCCATCGAGGCTCAAAATCCTCTTATTGGCGTGGTGTGGAAGTTAGTATAGCCCTCGTGTTGCTTGTAGTCGGCGTTAGTAAATCCTAACCAACGCAATTCGAGTTTGTTCTTTATTGCTTAATATATATTACTTAGATATGACGCAAGATCAGAGTAATAAAGGTAGAAGTTACATGATCGATCACAAACGCATAAGATGCTTGTTTCTCACAAATTTCTAATTTACTGAGATGTGCAATTTAAAATAACTCCAAAACTGCCGTAATAAGTGAAAAACAACGAAGTACAATTGTTGAACAAGTTATACATTTCATATTATTTATTATTTCTTTGTATTCGCAAAAACAATATGTCATATTTAGGCAATAAATAATTTTTTGACACTTTATTTATTTATTTTTAAAATGTAAGGTTCTTTATTTTCAATTAGCTGTAGGAAGCGCTTTATCATCAATACAAATGACAAAATGATTCATCAGCATTGATTGCGACAGATTTTCTTATTTCAGAACCTGCTTATTGCGTTGTAGTTTTATTCAAACAACATTCTATGAAAGTTCCCTTCTGTTGCATGGCTAATAATTTTATCATGGTACGTAGTAACGTTACAAAGATTATTTAAAATTTCTTATTTAAGGCTTTAGATAAACTTTCGTATAAAATTCTGTTGTGAAGAGTCTTATTTTTTATTATATGTAATTTTGCTTTTATATGTGATTTTCTAATCTAGAAAATTTTGAAATATGTTCAATGTAATTGAATATATATGTTAAATTAATGTCAAATCAAAACAATTTTATACGTCAGTCATTCTAATTTTTCCCCTCGATGATTATGTTCTGAAGTATAAAGAAACCAATGATCTTGTCTTCAAAACTATGTTTTAAAACACAAACAAGTATTTAAGTTTTCTGAGATTTTCCTATGTTTGTAATCACATAAATCTTTTCTGATTTTTTTTTAAAAATGGTAATTTGTTGAGATTAAATTCGAAAGCATTAAAAAGTAGAAAGCTTATAGTATAAAAAAATGAAGGATAATTATTCAGATATTTTTAAAGAAAAAAAATTATAAATTAGTTTCTATCACATCAACGCTTATACTGAATATTCGTAATAAGTTTCATAATAATAAAGCATCTTGCTATACTGGTGTAAAAGTTTTTGACAAGGATCTTTAAAGATTTCTATAACATGATGAATTCCATTTCCCCACCCCTTATTAAAGAATAATGTAATTGCTATTGAATTTATTGTTTTCATTTAAATTAATATTTCAATTCGTACTTTCTATTTTGGTGAGTATTTCAAAATAGTATTTGAGAGCCACTGTTACGGACTATTGGCAACGATCCTCTCAATTATGAGCTATTGTTTCATAGAAAGGGTGGTATTTCACCCGGCACTTTACTCTAGAGTCTTGAACGGGTTCGATTTGTTTGAGTCTGGTCCAACTAATACCCTCAAATGTCAGCTTGTGCCAAACCCAATATGTTTACTACTTACTAGTGCTGTCTTGAGTCCAGCCCATTAAAATGTTTTTAACTGATTGGTAAAATTTTAATTTTTAAGAGAGACACTCATAAATCAGTTATAACTTTCACAAGTAAAAAAAAAATTGCATAACAGCATATCAATAATATATTAGATGAAATGCGGAATATGTTTTTACACAGGAGATAAGGTAGTGGGCTTCCAACAGTAATGGATAAAGTAATAGAATGTGTTGCTTAAAATATCCTAATGAAATGAGATACTCTAGTTCAAAAACCTGAAAAAATGTAAACAAAATGTGTTTTAGAAATATAAAAACACACACGCAGAGAAGCGACTAAACACTGTACAGTAATTAAATTTTCTGCAGTTAGGTTCGTATAAAAACCAGTACTTAAACATCATATCAAAATTTTCATTATTTCAGATGATGGCTTATATATATTTGGAGCCAATTATTTTTTTCCTCAAACTTCGCGCCTCAAAAATGCCCGGCTTGATTCTATTAATAGGCGTCGTGAAAATGTTATTGGAGTAATATTCCGATTAGGCCCTGATTTCCGTTTTGATCTATTGTGGTGGGTGGTATGATAATGGGTTTCTATATTGTCTAGAAAGTTGAGAAAATAATAATTATTAAATTGAAAAGAGAAAAATATATTTATAAGGCGTGATATTTAGAAATTGTAAAAGTGATATTTAAATACTAAGTCATAAGAGATTTCTGAGTGAATGGTTGCGCTGATCACTCAGAGTGCTTCTCAGCTATTTAGGTTAGTTGTGCCACAAAAACTTATTATCTCTATAGGACGGAATATGGGAAACTGCTGCAATTAAAAATTATTCAACTAACCATCAAAAGTTCTTTCGTGAAGGGAAAGTTAGAAATATCATATTTGATATAGCTCTCGTTATCTGTCGCGGTTCCAAATTATGAACTCCATTGCCAATAATCCTTTAGTTTTGCTCTAGTACAGAAGCTCCTGGTTCTTTTTCTCTTCGTGAATTAAAGTCCTAAGGAGCGAACTTTCTTCAGGAAAGTACGGCCATCACTCACCAAAAACACCCTAGTGATAGTTTTCCTTTACTATGTCTTTAGTAAACACGAGTGACGCGCCCCTAGGATACCTAGCGATCCTTCTCTATTTTCGACTCCTTTCTTTTCAACCAATTTATATCTTTCTTCCAATTTTTTCAAACGTCTAGAACACAGTTACACCTTGTTCGGTGTAGTATAGCTATATCTAGCTTTTGTGCCATTAAACTTCACCACTCATTCATGTAGCAGAAGTTAATGGACTTGGCTCTTCGAAATTTTCATGTGTGGGAATCAGAAATTTAGGAAATCATTTTTCGATTCAAAAAACGTTCTCTCATTATATATCACAGTTTAAAATTACGTAATCCGTCCAGATCTTCTCTTGCGTAACAAGAAAACGATGGCCGTGAAATGAAATTGTGAGAGCCTCGTGAGAGATTAAAAAACACAGAGGTGTGTTAACATACCTATCTTTTAAGATGACGTTGTTTCCTCTTCTTCTAAAACATTTTCCCCAAGGAGGTATAGCATCGGTCTCAAAGGTGATTTCTGAGAAAGAGGTAGCTGCATGGCCGAATCCCTCAGCTTGGGTTTGAATCAAATACGTTCCTACGTACTCCATCGGAAAGTAACAGGAACTGGTTACTACAAAATAAAATAAAATAATGAATGGTGATTTACTTAATGATTGAAATAAATACGGATTTTTTTAAAAAATATATATAACTTTTCCCCTATTAAATAGCTAATTCGAGGGGTTTGTCGAATTCTTAGTCCTGTTGGGCTTTTTTATTTTGATACAAAAGTCAAAATTTGAAGGCAATATAAAGTTAAATAACCCGTTAATATAGAAATGAACATATAAGTGAAATATTTGACAATAAATGGCGTCACTGTTTTAATAAGGAGCAAATGTATAAGACAAATTTTAAATAATAATTTTTCAAGTGAATAAATAAAAATAATAACAAAATGAATATTGCACGATTGTTTATGCTTTCTTTAAAACCAAGTTTTCTGAATGCATATTACCACTTTCGGACAAATTATATTTAGGTAAGATATAAAAAGGAGATATAAAAATGATTCCTATTTTTGAGATTTACAGCAATCTTTTTACAGTTTCAAGAGGCAAATTCTCTTTCGTTTTCGTTAATTATTTCACATTACTTGTTAAAATGCAGCAAACACTTTATTTCTAAAATGATTCTAATTCTTAACTTTTCATGCGTTCAATTTTGATACGTTTGTGCAAAGATTAAAACGATGTATCACGCGTAACTTTTAAAAATAACAGTTTAGGTCTAATTGAAGAATAAATTCATAAAGCCTTACTCCCATGTTTTCATCTTAATAAAAATTACGCATACATTTCGTTTAATCCGTTTTCAAATGTATAGTTTTTATACGTGATGTTTTAATTATTTTCTTTTTGATATATTTTTGTTTTTAAATTATTTTGAACCGATTTCAAAGAAGCGCGACATAAGAAAAAAAAAATTAAAATCGAAATGTTTAGCGTAAGTGAAATGAAGTTAGAAAATTTTTCTCATAAGCGGAAAAATTATTGAAAAACATAATAGTAGGTATTTTCAGTTTGGATTATTAAACAATTTAGAGAAATTTTTTCACTTTGTCAAAAGCATTTACTGAATTTACTATAAAAAAGGATTAGAAAATATAATTTTATCTACATGCAAACATACCCCCCCCCTAATTGCTACCTTAAAACCCATTCGTTCCATGTAATGAGTTTTTAATAGTTCAGCGATGTTGTTTTTTTAAACAATCTGGAAAATTCGAGAAAACGAAATTTTCAATTCATGCTAAGGTAATTTACTTATTTTTTAACTTTTTGGCATTCTTTAAAAAAAATTTTAAAATCCGAACTTAAAAAATTTGTTTTAAAAGATAATGAACAAATTACTAAAGGTTTATATCCTTTTCGTAGCTGAATAAAATCAGAAAGGGGGGAAAAAACTTGTAGCACATAATAAGAAACATTTAAATTGAAAACGTAATGATTGTGAAAGAAAACAGTTTTTTTCCCTCTTTTCTTAATCTTTCTTTCTTTTTTTTTTTTTTGGCCGAGCGTGGTTTCACTTCGAACCTATCTTGAGTCTACGCCTACCGAGGGGGTGTGTGGGAATCACAGAACGTTCGAAATTCCTAAAACCTATCTTTCCGTATCTCCGATTTGTGAAAACATTACTGAAAATTACCTTTGCAACTATTTCGACTTCTGTAGTTTTTTATAGCCTTTTATATGGTGCACACTTGCTGGGATTCGTCAGAATAATAATAAAAAAAGTTTATTTTATTTGGATCTTTTTGTATCTCATTTATTTTGCTTTGCTTTTTTTCAGTTATTCTGGCAAATTAAGAAAAAAAAAAGTTCTTGAAGGTCAAGGTTAAATTCTTATTCGTTCCTCAGTGATGAGATGCTTTAGGAAGGAGAAAAAAATTAGTTTTCTATGAATAATTTTTCTTTTTTTGTTCGGCATCTTCAGATGTTGCATTCTTTAAGTCTGTTGAAATGATGAAAAGGTAATGGCTCATTAGATAGAGTTCGGAGAATATTCCTTCGTCTTATTTCATAAACATTTAGGAATTATGTCCAAGACAAAATAGAAATCTGCATACACAAAAAAATTATCCCACATGCATATCTTTAAAAAAAAATCTTACTTTTTTTACTATCGAATATGCGTAAATTGTACTTTCGACATTCCTAAATATTTATTTAATTTATTATCCAGCTTTATTGCTGCGGTAGCCAAATGGTTATGTTAAAGGACTCGCTGCCGGCGTTTTTTACTTAGAGTCGTGGATTCGAGCCCTGATGCCATTAAAGGCCCGCCATGTCGCGTAGCTGATGAACTTTAAATTTGGTCGAGGTCTCAAGTCCTTCCGTTGGCTTGGTGTAGAAGTTTGGAGAGAAACGTGTCAGCTCAGACGTTGTCTTCGTCACTTTACCGAAGTTTAAAATTATAAAATCCGTCGCCAATAGCCCCCGCGTTACTTCTCAAAGAGACGTTAATAAACAATCACAACTACAATTTTATCCAGCCTTTGATCGTGAACTATAACCCTTCATAATTCTATCCTAGAAATTCTCGCAAATGGTAATATTAGAAGTAGAAATATTTTTGCTTGCGCAAAGGCCAGCTTAACATCTGCGCTAACATCAAATCAGGAATTTGTATGAGGGTAATAGTAATATCAGATGTTGGTTAGTAGGACTACTGACGTCTTAGATAGATATGTATATACAAAATTCCAGTTCTGTTTATAGTTAAAGACACATTTTGTCGGCAAGGTCGTACTATCCGAAAAGGTATTATAATTTGGTTACAATTTAAATAACAATCTTATTTGCTTACTGTGAGTTGTGAGGCAGTATCAGAAACAGAAACAGAAATGCAAAATCATACCGTATTAATACATTGCGCGAACACCAGAGCCTTGAAATATTCTTGGGTGTTTCGCTACAGTGTACGGAGATCGCAGTAGTCTAATGGTCATGGTAGCGAACTCGCGACTGACAGTTTTCGTCGAGTCGTGGGATCGAGTCTTGATGCCACTAAGGACCCGTCTTGTAACCGGGGCTGATGTACGTTTAATCGATTGTGGCTCAAAGTCCTCCCGTGGGAAGGAAGTTTGGGTGAGGGAGGTGCCAGCTCAGATGTCGTACTCGTTCACTTGACCGGGTTCAAGATACGAAGTCCGTCGTCAATAGCCCTTGTGTTGCTTCTAGTGCGCGCGACGTTAATAAACCTTAACCTTTCCGACCTTGCCAATATTCCGGCGTTTTTACACAGGCTGATAAATCACACGGGAATTAATTTAAGTCTCCTACTTCATTGGACTTATGTAAGATATCAATACAAAACAGTACATTTTTAAAACGTTTTTCTGAATTTCACTCGGTGTGTGTGTGTGTCTGTGTGTGTATCAGTGTGTCATCAACTTTTTTAATAAACTTTGCCACCGTGTAAAAACGTTATTTTTAAAAGCGTTGGTTTTTATCTCGAATTATTTTAATTAGTAATTCTAAACTGCGAAATTGCTCCTTTCTTGTCAAGAACGATTTGCAACCCATAAAATTAATTTCTGGGTACGTCACTGACCGAGATAATTCTAGAATTAAATTATATTTGAAAGCATACAACAGAAAGCATTCACTAGAATGCACTTCCTGTGAATGCCTACGTATCAGGCTTATAGACTCTAGTATAATGCGATTTTGCCCAGACGATCTTGAGTCTTAGTTTGATTTACCCTGATTACCATAGCTTGAAATAATGGAGATTTCCGTATTGTTATATACAACTAGACCTCAAAATCATCATGTGGAGGAGCATATAAATGGTGAAATTAAAGAGAACGATGTATCAGTTAAGGTGCAATCATCTTCCATCAATTTCAACAGTAAATTACGCATGAATACATTTAATAAGATTGATGAGAATCTAATCTCTGTGAAGACTTCGGTTTAAAGCTAATTAACTTGAAAGATAAATGCGAATTTTGGCAGAGAGTCTATAGTTCGAGCGTGGTTTACTCCAATGACCACAGTACGAAACAATTAAAGATTCTGAATTGTTAAATACGACTGGATTTCAAAATCCTCATGTTGAAAAGTTGTCATTTATATGCCGAAATTAATATAATGCAGTATCAAGTAAGGCGTACTCATCTTCCATGAACTCCAACATTATAACTAAATTATGCATGAAAGCATATAACATTATATATTAGCCATCCAAAGAGATATTGTTTTAATTGGATCACTTTTGGCGTACCAGATCACTTTCAAATGTTTTTAATCGTTCGCTTTCATTTTAATTACATGTAGTTGATATAATATTCTGTTTAATAATTTATCGTTTTCATTAATTTTAATATCGGAAAAGTTTACTATTGTCCATTTCTCGATATTCCATCGTTTACTTTAATGCTTATATTTATTTGAGTAATTTAATAATAATTGTGAGGGAAAAAAACGCATCTTCGGTGACTAAATCTGTTCTTTTTTTTTTTATACTATCTTTTTATTTAAATGCTTTTACTGAGAAAAATAATACATGAAGAATAAGTATTACGTACAATTTCTTAAGAAGTGTTTAATTTTAATTATATTATCGAGAATATTGTTAAGAATACAACTTATTTTCCTATAATTTTTTTACTCTACAAAAATAATCAAATAAATTTTATCATTGTGAATTTTTATTTTAAAAATTTTCAGTTTAAATAAATTACGGTAATTTAAAATATCAATTTTGCTTGGAAATCTTACCAAATAACCGGCATTTTTAATTTCGTAGGTGTAATATTAATCCTATGGATTTTCGACTTCAATTCTCACATATTTACTTTTTGCTCTTTCAAATGCACTCTATTGTATTCAAATAGATCAAATAGTAAATATGTGAGAATTAAAGTCGAAACTCCATAGGATTAACATTACGTCTACAAAATCAAAATGGCGGGTAGACGGGAGCCTTAAGAAAAAAAATCGATACATTTGTAATCACTGATATAATCTCTCCCTTCCCGAAAATTTCTAGATATATTTTACTTTAGTGTCTAACTAAAAAAGTCGGCCCTTTTTTTCATCCATATATTCTACCTTAGAATTTTTCGTGGACGTTGCAGTCTAGTGGTCATGGACGGTGTTGTTTTCGTCGAGTCAAGGGTTCAAGCCCTGATGTACCTCCCCCCCCCCAAACCAACCACGTAGTGGAGTGGATACAGATTAAATCTAGTCGAGGTCCCAAGTCCTCCCGATGACGAGGTGTGGAAGTTAGGAGAGAGAGCGGCCAGCTCAGGTATCGTCACTTGGCCGAGGTTCAAAGTTACAAGGTATGCCACTAACAACCCTCTTTTTACTTCTCAGTGCAACGCTATTGAAACAATGAAATCTTGTTTCACTCCGTTGATTATAGAGTAAAATAATGGAGGCTTTTGTATTGCTAAATAAAACAGGACCTAAAAATTATCATGAGATGAGGAACATAAACTTGGCGAAATTAAGAGAGGAAAATATCAATTAGAAGGTATCACGCGATTGTCTATTAACGTCGCACTGAGAAACAACACGAAATGTTTTTATTGGCAAAAATAAAAACATTTTTTTTTTTTTACAATTTTTTACAACTATAGGATAACAAGTAACGGTTCATGTTGAAGCAAATAACCAAAAATAAAACCTAATTCCGAAAATCGAAATAAAACATAATCAAATAATTTGTTACGATGACGTCATAGTACTAATACTTCCAATTTTTCACTTTTCATTTCTTTTTTTGGAATGCATATCAATCTGTGTTCCTTGACGTCACTAGGGCTATTGGCGACGGACCTCGTAATTTGAGCTTCTATCAAGACAAGGAGAATGACACATGAGCTAGCCCCTCCCTCCACACCAAGCCAACGAGAGGGACTTTGAGCCACGGCAGGTTTAACGTGCATCAGCCCCGGCTACACAGCAAGTCTTTCGTGGCAGCAGGGCTCGAAACCACGACTCGATGAAAACTGTCAGCCACGAGTCCATGACCATAACCATTAGGCTACCAAGGCCACATTAATGGAATTAAACGAAAATAAATAATTTTATAATGTCTGCATTTTTTGTTAACGGATGTCTTCATGGTAATTGTCAGGAATTTCAAGACCAACCCAGATTTTGACTGCTGGTTCCCTTAAAGAGCTCTCAAGTGGATTAGTAGGAGTCGGGTCACGTAAAATGGGACTGAACCTCAAAGTCTTCTTGTGGTATGGTG
>BMAW01107600.1:95763-144230 GCA_019974015.1 Nephila pilipes
TTTTTACTAAATCAGTGGCGAATATTATTTTCTGAAGAAAGATATTGGTAAATTATTATAAATTTAGTAGCAAATGCATGAGTGCAATTTCCCTTTTATTTTAGCCAAATTCATTTCCATTCCAAAACGCCACCCAATCTTATTCCATCGTTACTTAAACTACATAGAAGCTAACAGAGATCAATAAAAAGATAAACCTAGTCTCCTTAGCAGTCCATCAGGAGGCATCATCAAATGTTCTTCAAAGAGTATCAAATGGTATCCTAAGTACCGCAAACAAAAAAAAAGAGAAGTGATTTACCATTCCTAAGAACCAGCCGACCTTATACTACGACATCATTTAACCCATACAAACACGAAACCATCTTCATCAAAAAGTGAAGGTTTCCTCCAAAAAATGCTCCATCCTTTTTAAGGTTGTTATGGCCACCTGGGCATTCGACTTGTTGGAACGAGATATTGTTCATCGAAGCATGCTGTCTTTCGGTAATTGCCCGGTGGGGGGTGGGGGTGGACGACTATCGTTTGGACGTATCTCCACCATTTTCTCACGGTTTCTTCTTACCCTCAATGTCACCTCTCGGAAAAGTAAAAAAGTAAATAAAATAAAGGAGGTGTCTTTTAAGTCGAAAACTCTGTTGCGTCATTCCATCTCCTCTCTTTTTTTTTTACATTCACTTTCTGTAATGCTTTCATGGATCGTTTGTTGATTTTCTTTGTTTACTTTTCACGGAATGCTTGTCTTTTTTATAAATATTCTTGCGAAGAAACTTTAAGGAAAGCTGGACTCAATATACCAATAGATTTATAGTGTTTCCGAATATTAACTTCGATATTGCATTTATTATTCATTTTAGATGAATTAATATTCATGTAGTTTACGAATATACATTACCAGAGCAGTAGAATTAGTAATGAATAAACCTGACATTAAATATTTCGTTAACTCTTTTTTAATGGGATTTCATTAACTCATTTGGATGACAATACGATAATTTAATTATAATTAATCAAAAATAATCGATTAAAGCTAATTATTTAAATAATTAAATTTTACGCCAAGCTTCTCGCCAAATGGTCGCCGAATCCAATGCTTAATTGAGCTAAAAAAATTTACTTGTATTTATTTTAGATGATAAATTTTAAAACGTCAAATAATAAAATAAATTATTAAAACTAATTATTGAATAAACTCAATTTGACTCAAAGTTCCCTTATGTCCTTAAAATTTAAGGTATAAAAAATTATTGTTATGTAAATTGTGAAACTTAAAGGGAAATCCATGCGCAAAAAAGAAAAAAAAAATCTTTTTTTACCGGTGATATTTATTTTTGGTTTCATACTCATTACAGCGTAGTTTAAGACTTAATTAACTAATTTGAATAAATTAACAAGCCCATGATCGTCGTATATTCTGACTTTTTTGGTCCTTTTTTTAAAAATCAGCGTATTTAAAGACTTCTATTATTTCTTTAAAAGGATGCAAGATTGAATTTTTAAATTATTAATCAAGCTGAAAATTATTTTGATGCTAACACACTACATTTGAAATCGCTCTCTGGAAAAATAAGAAATTAAAGCGTAATGAATAGGTGAAAAAAATTAAACGCAGCACCAAAATTATTTAACCTTTTCCTAATAATCGGACTTAAAATGTAACCAACAGTTAAGGAAGAATTCAGAATTCTGTCTTTTTTTTTTTTTTTTTTTTTTTAAATGCTTACAAAAGCACTTAAAACTTTTTGTAGCTTCGCGATAGTACAACTGAACAACTAAAAAAAAATTACTGTCAGCCTTGAGCTGCATCCGTTAGAAGCAGAACGAGGAATTTTGGCGTCGAACATTGTAATTCTGAGCTCAAGTGACGAGGATGGTTTCTGAATCAGCACCCGCTCTCCAAATCTCTTCACCACGCCAACAAAATGACTTCGGACGATGACAGGTTTAACGTGTCTTTTTGATAAGAAAACGGTATGAAACTCACAAGAAAAACAAAATCAACGTAATACTGTGTTATGATCCGTTAAATACACAGAAGGTGCTTTTCCAAAAACATATTAACACTGCTAAATAAATCATGAATTTTTAACAGTAACACGGTAATTTTTAACATAATACAGTAATTATTTAGTAAATCCTTTAGTTTTGTATAGTAAATCCATATACAGGGTGTTGCGAAACTCATAGGTAAATATTTAAGGGTTGATAGAGAACATCTAAATAAACAATTTTCATCATCAATGCACAGGCAGAGAGAAAGTGCTGAACCGCTAGACGGCACTGTAATGGAAAGCAGAAAGCGCGAGTTTTCTTACACATCGTCATTTCTACCGTGAATTTCAAAATGCATGGCGACGTACAGTAATCAGAAAAAGGCCATGAATCCACGGTAGAAATGACGTTGTGTAAGAAAAGATTGCTAACGTGAATATTGAAACCTGGGATTGCAATGCAGACGAATCATCACAAAATCAATGGGTAGAAAATTATCTCCGGAAGAATTAACTTCCTTTTTTTTTTTAAACTTTATGGTATATTTAATCATTTAATTACACTACACTCATACTTAATTATCAATCAGTTAGCTTTGATTATGATTCGCATGTGTTTTAATTTCCTTCTTTAACAATCATTAACATTAAATTAATCATTCTAATCAGATGTTTGTTTGGTTGAAAGAATTGTGCAACTATAAGTAACATTTTTAGAATTTATAGAATTTTATTAAAGTAGAACAAAGTGCATAAATAATACTCTCTTTTTTTTTATAAAATATATATGCAAAAATTGTATTTAAATGAATTCCATCGATTATTCAATCTAACTTAGAACCTTCTAATAGGGGGATTGGTTTGTTGGTTGTATAAAATTTCTAACACTGAATCCTCTTCGGATATTTTGTGCCTAACACAAGATTAAGATTTAATTTTTATATTAGTTTAAAAATTAAAATTAACCAATAAGTAAATAATAAAACGACTAATAAATTAAATGATTGAGGTAAAACCAATGTCAAGTAAAAAATGAAATAAATTTGGTTGGGGAAAATCCCCAACCAAGTCCATTAAAGATATCGTAAAAGATTTAAAATAATGGGAACGTACATAATTGTTACATATGGGGGATCTTCCACCAGAACGAGATGCTTATGTGTAAGTCTCGTAAATCCAATTTTTAAACGAATAAAAATCACCTCCTGTTTTCTACGAGAAAATGATTTCCAATGAGAGATGTAAGGTTTAATTTTATTTAGTTTATTATTTACTCCCAGATTCCAGCGATCTTACCAATGGTTATGAATAGCTGATTTAATATATTTTACGATGTCACAATATGGAATGATAGGAGACATTTCACCAGTTGCTGATATATCAGCAATATCATCAATTTCATTTCCCTAGATGCCCACGTGGGAAGGTATCCAATAAAAAATCAGTTTCTATTAGAGAGAAAAGAAACTCGTGCGTGTGTCGTTTCAGGACCAAACATAATAATTTCATATCATTATCGCATTAGTATTTTGTTCAACAAATGCAACATTTTTTAATTAATGTTGTAAAAATTTTCAAGACATCTGCATGCTTCTTTGTTCAGGAATATCCGTCTTTTTGGACACCACCCGCTGACTACGTCACTGATATGCAATAAAGCAGATGCAGAAACAGGATATTCATGAATAGGAATGAGATAAACATACGGGTATTAATCATATTTTATAATTAAAACTCATTAATTTCAAATTTGCATATAAAGAACAAATTGATACCGCACCCATAGATTAGAAAGTAACGATAGATCTGTTAAATTTAGAACACCAGCAATACAACTCCAGATTTAATCAGATGCGAAAATAAAAATTCCCTTAACGACGAGAAACTACACTATTAAATTTAATATTAAACTCTCACAGCGCGATAATTGCGTTTCCGCTACACCAAAACGCAGCGGGTCATTTGTTAGAGACGCTACATTCGACAAAGCAGGGAGCCAATCAGAGATTCGAAATCGGCGTCTTCAGACGTGGGCCCGGGGTTAAGGCCAGGTCCCCTAACAAGGTTAATCTGTGAATCAAATTCCACGACACGAGATTTGTTTTCGGAGTTATGGAGTACGAAAGTTCCGTTTTCCTCGTTGGGAATATCCGGTTTGTTAATAACAAATTCGCGGCCAATTATAATTTATCAACCCGTCCTGGCGACTAATTAGATAGTAAGTGATGTGGAACTCGGCGAGATCATTTGAAATACTTTCACACACATATTGTGTGGAGGAATGTAAGGGTTAGAGAAAAAGATAATAAGTAACTGAAAAAAAATCACCCAGCAATGATAAAGTTTGAAGATAGTTAGGATTTCTCAAAAATATTATATCTTATTCTGGCGATACTGATGACCCCTCCCCCCAATGGAGTAATCTTTACATTTATTCCTTATTGGAGTTTCATTTTGAATTCGTACACAAGAACAGACTTTTAGCTGTACATATATATTCAAGATTTTGGCTCTAATTTAGTTTCAATCATAGAAATTCAGATCAACGGTCGCATACGAGTTGTGGCTATCAAATAACGGGACTGACACTGTTACAGAAGAAGTACGCATGCGCCAAACACCAGCGATCGACAGCCGTTTAGCATTAAGCCTTCCCTTTCGAATGCAGAGCCTCTTGATTTTGTTAACAAATCCATATACACGTAGCCTACATTCGCATAAAAGTTTTTTGTTTGTTTGTTTGTTTCTCCGGAAAAATGATGCGAACAATGAATTGTTGTGAAATTTCACATGAAACTTGGGAACACCGCTAACGAAACTGAAAACGTATTGAAAGAAGTGTATGGCAATGAATGTTTATCGCGTTCACGCGTTTTTTAGTGGTTTAAACGTTTTCCAAATGACCGAGAAGACGTTGAAGATTATTCAAGACCGAGTCACCCTACCAAACCAAAAAAAAGGATGACAATATCGGAAAAAATCAGTCTCCAGTTTCGATCTGACCGTCGGTTAAGTTTTCCTGTGATTGAGACAGTAGGAGCTGACAAAGAATCCGAAAATTTTTTCACCTTGAAAATGCGCCGGCCCATTCCACATTGTCTGTCAGGAGGTTTCTTGTCAAATATAGCATGCATCCCAGTGTTAGACCATCCGCCTTTTTCACCGGATCTTACGCCATGCGACTTCAATCTATTTCTTAAGGTGAAATCTGCATTAAAATGAAAGAGACTTGAGTCCGTTGAAACTGTGAAAGAGAAGGCGGCAATCGTCCAGAAGGAGTTGATAGAAGATGACTTCCAGAATAGTTTCGAGCAATGGAAGATTATCATGGAGCGTTGAAGGGATAGAGGAGAGGCGTATACTTAAGGTGATATTAAGAAAATATGTATGATAATAAAAAGAATGTTTTATAACGTCAGTATCGTTATTTAATAGCCAACACTTGTGTATACCCAGCGATATAAATGAGATATGGCAAAGAAATATTTGAAATATGTATTATTCCTTATTTGTTAAACACGATTGCAAAGAAGATAATATAGAAGAAACGAAAAAGTTAATTAAATGGTCATTTAGCAATATTCGGTCCTCTTTCTACAATAGTTTAATGATACAAAATTTTCATCAATCAGGCGGCTTCTTTTTTTTTATTTGATTTATTAACATTTGTGAGGGAATAAAATTTCACAGCTTATGTTAATCCAAGGGAGTTTAAGTTAAATTACTTATTAAAGATTGATCGTTGTTTTTATCCGTATGCAAAGAGAAAGACGGAAAATTTCTGTATTGTTTTCAATAAATTTATTCAGTTGGTTCTCAACATTTTTCATGCTGACAAGTTCAGATTATTTCGAGCATATTTTTTGACAAATGGCTAAAAGCGATTGATAAGTAAAAGTAGCAATTATTTTATAAATTTTAACCAAAAAGAAAAAAAAAACAACGTAGAAATGTATCATTAAATAATATATATTTTCTACAAATAAGTTTTGAAGCTTACATTGAACTGGTTTGAAAATTTATGTGTCAATAATAATAATATATCACTCTCTAAACTTAAAGGTAGGGGGGGTTTAGTTTAGTTTATATAAACGTCGCACTAGAAGCAACACGAGGGCTATTGGCGACGGACCTCGTAATTTTGAACCACGGTCAAGTGACGAGGACGACACCTGAGCTGGCACCCCCTCTCCTAACATCCACACCACGCCAACGGGAGGACTTTGGGCCCCGAACAGATTTAACATGCATCAGCCCCGGCTACACGGCGGGTCTTTGGCGGCCAAGGATCGAACCCGCGACTGAACGAAAACCGCCGGCCGCTTGTCCATGACCTTGACCACTAGGCTACCGCGGCCCAAAGGTAGGGGGGGACAGAATAATATTATCTTACATCGAAATAAAAATGTTGCCATATAAGTAGTTGATGTGATGTTATTTTTTTATTGACGTCGCACCAGAAGCAACACGAGAGCTATCGGCGACCGACCTCTTAATTCCGACCTAAGTCAAGCCACGAAAACGACACCTGAGCAGGAACCTCACCCTCCAAACTCCCTCAACACGCCAATGGGGGGACTTGGAACTTCAATCAGATCTATAGCGCATCTGCCCCGCTACAAGGCAGGTGTGCTCGAATCCCGTGGCTCGAGGGAAAAATCTCGGCAGCAAGTCCGCGACCATGATCACTAGGCTACCGCGGCCACAGAAACTGTTCAAGTACATAATAAAACCTACGTCCTTTTATTATACCGTATATACCAAACATTTTTATTAAAACATGTAATATTAAAAAAAATTAAAAGGTTGCTGAAAAGTATACTATGATTTTATTCAGGAAAAAAATTGATTGGTTCTTGCAAAAAAAAAAAAAAAAGAAAAGAAAAGAAAAAAAGAAAAAAGAAAGAAAGAATAAAAAAGAAAAGAAATAGTATAATATTATCTAATGATATATGTAACCTAATAAATTTCGAATGTAATACTGACATATCGGAACATTTTTTTTTTTTAATCTGGAAAAAAAAAGACTAAAGTAAGTATCTTTAAGAAGTAAGTTTTTTAATCTGAAAAAAAAAATGTACCTAGTTTATATTTTATTTTTTTTTTAACATTAGGAGAAGACAGAACACGATTAGTAAAAAAAAAAAAAAAAAACTACTTTTTATCGTTTCATAACATGGTTGGCAGTGAACAAGTGACTTTGTTTTTATTTATTTATTCTTTACCATTTCGAGTAGCATTTCATTCCAGGCATATAAGTTTTAGTTTGGTTTTATTAACGTCGCACTGTGAGGCAACACGAAGGCTATTGGTGACGGTTCACATAATTTTGAGTGGCCGCGGTAGCCTAGTGGTCAAGGTTTTGGATTCGCAACCGGCGGTTTTCGTTCAGTCGCGGGTTCGATCCTTGGCCGCTAAGGACCCGCCGTGCAGGCGGGGCTGAGGCACGTTTTGGGGCCCAAAGTCCTACCGTTGGCGTGGTGTGAAAATTAGGAGAGGGGGTTTCAGCTCGAGTGTTGTCCTCATCACTCTATGAGGTTCAAATTTACTAGATTCGTCTCCAGTTGCCCACGTGTTCGTCACTTGACCGTGGTTCAAAATTTCAATGTCCATCGCCACTTGTTGCTTCTTGTGCGATGTTTATGAAACCTAACTCCTTCTCTTGGCAGCCGATTCGCCTCCTCAGTTGCCAGTATCTGAATCTCACCTAATTCTGGTTTTATTACTCGCTTCTTAACTGGTCATGGGCCCTTCATTTATTATTTAAACCGTTTTAATTTGAAAAATACAAATATATGTTCTTTGTGATTCTTTTGGAGATGCTGACCACTACATTTCCTCTTGCTCTTTTACCAAAAGTTTTCATTTAAACTGTCTTATTATTGAAACGAAAGCTATTCCGAGGAATATCAGTTAAACAAGTGGCGGCGGTAGCCAAGTGGTCGCCAAGTTTCAGACTCATGACCAGCGGTTTTCATTGAGTCGTGGGTTTGAGCCTTGGGCCGCGGTAGCCTAGTGGTCAAGGTCGTGGATTAGCGGCCGGCGGTTTTCGCTCGGTCGCGGGTTCGATCCTTGGCCGCCAAAGACCCGCCGTGTAGCCGAGGCTGATGCACGTTAAATCTGTTCGGGGCCCAAAGTCCTCCTGTTGGCGTGGTGTGGATGTTAGGAGAAGGGGGGTGCCAGCTCAGGTGTCGTCCTCGTCACTTGACCGTGGTTCAAAATTACGAGGTCCGTCGCCAATAGCCCTCGTGTTGCTTCTAGTGCGACGTTAATAAAAACTGAAACTGAACTGGGTTTGAGCCTTAGACACTAAAGACCCGCCGAGTGTGTGTGTGTGGGGGGGGTGGCGGCTGATACACGTTAAAGCTGTTCGCGGCTCAATGTCCTCTTGCTGGCGTGGTGTGGAAATTGTGGTGCCAGCTCAGGTGTCGTTCTCGTCGCTTGACCGATGTTCAAAATTACGAGATCTGTCGCCAATAGCCCTCGTGTTGCTTCTAGACAAAAGCCAAACCAAATCAATTAGACAAAATGATCTAAAAACATGCATTTTAGTTTTCTTCATGTGAAATTCAGTTCAAATGTTAAAGATTTAGGTAGCAGGGAAATTATGTTAAGCCAAACAAACAAAGCAAAAAAAATCATTCTAAAGGGTTAACATCCATCAAAACTAATCACACTAACAGGAAGGAAGTTCTAGCACTTATCGTTGACGAACTTTCCCGATTACTCTACCTCCGAGCACAAATCGTGACTATTCACGAATATCGAAATCGGAAGTGAGAGATGATTCGAATTCATGAGCCACCCCTCCTTCCACAATAGGGGGTGTCACGAGCTGATCATCCAGTCACGATCTTTACTTTCGCGCGAACACCCCAACAACTTCGCTTACGCATTGCACGCGTCAGTGATTACGATAGTGTTCTGTTAGGGGGGATCTGGATGTGATAGCTCAATATGTAACTCACGATTTCACCGACAGGTAAAAAAAATAAAGAACAGTACCCCCCCCCCCCCCTCTGGTAGTAGAGAAATATGAATGGGTTTCTGAATATTATTGTTTCCTAATGGATGTGTTCTTTCCTCTCTCTGAATTTCTGTTCTTTCTCTCAGGTTTCCCACTTTCTGTGAAGTAAATTGTTGAGATATTAATACATTTTTCTAAAGCTTTAATCTCTACATTGTTATGTAATATAAAAAGTGTCTACTTCGTATTTATTATAACAGTTTTCTTTTTACACATTTATATATAAGCATTCAAAGGTAGCGTTGAATAAAAAAAAAAAAAATAGATTTGAGTGATTTAAAATGCCCGATATCAGTGAAGGAAAACTTTTATACAAAACTATGGGCAACAAAAACATTCATAGTTTGGAGATATCATAGTAAAATTAATGTTACGATCGTTTGATGACGAACGACTTACGGGCAATAATATGACTATAAATCATATTAAAGACTATAAGTCATACATCATATATTATTACATAATAACTTGTGTGTGGGAAAATATAAATTAATTTCTCTCTCACAATTTTAATTTTTGTGTAGGAAAATCATTTATAAGTAACTAATATTCATCGAAACGTCACCTTTGGAAATACAGCGTTATTAAGAATAGCGTAAACATTAGTATTAATGAAGAATAAGTACGGTAGGTGTGATTTCTTTTGGAGAAAGAAATTAAAATTATTGTTTAATAATAGGTTGCTTATCTTTGTGTGAAAAAACTAATTTTTTACAAAACATTACCTATATCAACTAAATGCATTAGCTATTTTTTGTGTTGAAATTGTTACAATAATATTTATATTGTTATAATTACTTTTTAGTTTTTAGCTTTTAATTGCAATGTTAATAATTGCAATTTGAAGCGCCTGTTTTTACTATATATTATCATCATTTATTTAAAATAATAACCTTTTGATATCAAATATGCAGTTATTCATATACAAAATATGAAGTATAAAAATGGATTTTTATAAAAGTGCATGAACTTTTTATGCCTGCCTTTTTTTTTTAAAGGAAATTTTTTTGTAGCTACATTGACGTGTTTTCAATTTTACGTCATTCTAGACCGTCACATTCCATTAAAAACCGTCAAATGGAACAATTGAGGCTACTGTATAGAAATAAACTTAATCTACAATGTGGAAGTCACGAGTGTGAAATATCAACTGATATCGCTCTCGTCACCTGATTCAAAATTATATCCCGAAAATTTATCCCATATTGTATCACTATAGTTTGCTGTTGATAAGATTACACTGTACAGCTATAAATAGGATAATGGCTATGGACCAAATAAATTTTGAGCGACGGTCCGATGATGAGGACATCTTCTGAGTTGGGGGTACATCTCTCTCCAAAATTTTAAACACATAATGCAAAGAAACTTTCAGGCCTTTTTTGAGAATTTATAATGTCCAGCAGTTACCATTATTCAACACTAGCTGTAGAACTTGGTGTTGCTTGGAATTCATTCACAGTGAAAAAAACTTGTCTTTCAGTTACAGGCTTTTTCTCACCAATATTATTTCTTTTCTTTGGTGGCATTTCGATGGGTATATCTCGACACTTGGCTAAGCCTTTTAAGCTTATGCAAGGCTTAACTAGGGCTCTAAAATTCTCTTTTGTCACTTTAAAATATTCTCAAATTAATTATCTCTTAATTTGAGAAATAAAATATTTTTTAATC
This sequence comes from Nephila pilipes, assembly GCA_019974015.1. Lineage (NCBI taxonomy): Eukaryota > Metazoa > Arthropoda > Arachnida > Araneae > Nephilidae > Nephila > Nephila pilipes. The sequence continues at coordinate 106,453 of BMAW01107600.1, forward strand.
ACTCGTTCGTTTGAATATTGTTATTGGAGATTTAATCTTTATAAATTATTCGATATAAAAAATTAAAAAAAACATACACTGTGTCTTTTGTTTTATACATATATATAAATGGATATTTCTTGACATTGTGGGTGTGATTTTTTAAAATCTCAAGTAGATAACGACCTTTCTCTGATTTTGAAGGTCATATATGCGAACTTTCATCAAGAGTGGAACAAAACTGTCAATTTGTAAGAATTGCAAACAAACGGGTAGTCTTTTATAAACAAACGCACGCACACACACATATATATAAGGAATTTTAATTTTTAACTGTCCACGCTATGACAAGGCAATGTACCGATTAGAGTGGCTTGCGCAGTGTAACGGTATCTTTTGAGAAAGCAAACCGTTACACCGTGTCAAGAGAGATTTTATAATCAGGGGCGGAGAGAGAGAGAGAGAGAGAGAGAGAGAAAGGATTTTCTCTAGTTAGAGAGCTAATTCAGCGGTAAAATGAAGTTCGGAAAGCTAACAGTTAAACAAGATACATGCGACTCTTAAAGTGAAGGTTAAAGCAGTTTAAATTTAAAAGGATTGGTCTTAAGAATATTTAATCTTAAAAAGAGAAAGAATAAATTTAATTAACAAACATTTATATAATATAATGTACGATAAAAGAAAATATAATGATACAAAAAAGAAATTAAACATCATTTGCAAACTATTACGGGGATTTACCAAAAATTAAACGCTATAAGAATTATTAATGTAAAACCAATACATTAGAAACACCTGAGCTTGTTACACATAGGCTACAAAATTTTTGAAAAATATAAATACTGCCGAATTTAATAATACTAATTAACAATCAGAGCAGAATTATTCTTAAATCTCATATCGATTTAAGCCTCGGTTATTACTTTAGTTATGTATTCTCTTACATTTTATGATCATAAATCAATTAAATACTCCAAATATTCGCATGATTCTGCTCAAATTAAATGCCTTATAACTATTGATATAACTAATTCATTGATGAGTAATTACAACACACCAGAAAATTGAATTTGATTTAAATTGAATTTAAAAATTATTAATTCACATATTATACAACAGAGAAAAACATCATTATTTGCGTTTTTTACAAAAAAGAAAAAAAATTAGGATTCTGGAACACTTTCCCTGAAATCTCCTTTATACATACCGCTTATACGTTTTTTACGTTATAAAGTTGAGTGTTATTTAGTGAACATAATTTTTAAGAGTGATAAGTGAACATAATTTATTTTTCTAATAAATCTTACAAATTTCAAGTAAAGCACCGTATTTGTATCAAAACACACACACACACATATATATAAAGACAATTTGAATAATTCAATTGAAAATTGCTTAGATTTTATCAAATTCACATTTTGAAATAATAATTATGCTCTGTGTATGGAATGATGTCTTTATAAGCACTTGCAAATTTTAAATGCTATAAATGTATAGTGAAGTTTATGCAAGATATAACTAAAAGTAAATCCATGATTAATGAATGAAAAACCAACTATCGATTGTTTAACTATTCATTCATAATTACTTACATTTATAAATCTGATTTACTTTGCACAAACACATACATAAATATACATATATCTCAATGTTAAAATATTTCCTCTACTGCTATTAACTTCAAAAAAAAAAAAAAAAATGAGGATTATTTAAACTCGGTGTATTTTCCTTAGTCAAAGATGTTTTAGTTAACTTAAGCAAATTAAAATCAACGTCATGGGATGGAGATTAATTTTAAGCTACTGAACGTCTTTCCATTTTTGTCACTGTCCAAAAATAAACATTGCTCCAATACGTCACGTCGTTAACCCTTGATTACCCCTAAGGGTTTTGTCCCAAGCCTTAAGTTAATTTACAATCAATTTACATAAAAATGTAATTAGCAAAACAATTAACTGTTTTTTTTTTTAACTTAAGTTAATTTTTATAAGTTACTCATAGATTCCCACAACACTCTATGTTAGAATTTTGGAACACAGTTGCAAATAATTTGCAGCACTGCGCACATTCTACACGGATGTTTCAAGACTATTTCGAGAAGCCGTAGCATCTCGACTGCCATCCCTCCAACGAAACTTATTAAAGAGCTCTCTTTCAATTTAATATTGATAACAAATAGTTTTTTTTTACGCTCATCTATTTATCATTTTAAATGCCTCATTTTTTTAGCTGAATTACAACGATTAACAAATTTAAAAAATTTAGCAATTTTAAAAATTAAATTTTACAGTTAATTCTGTTTTAAATTTAAATCTGATATTTGTAAGCAATCTCGGATATAAAAGAAAAAAGCAAAACAAGTCGCATGTTTTGCTAAAAGATGTTTGAAGTTGGTATTTCAGTCATGAAAATAGTCGCAATTATTTACGGTTTCTGGTTCGATTTATCAATACTTTTGTTGGGGCAATACACGCACGACTAAATGAGAATCAGAATAAATGATTCAGAAGAAATACAGAATAAAAGATGGGAATACAGAATAAATGAGTCACTCGTTTTCCATTTAGTTTCACAAAAAGACCTTAACTCTTTTCATGGTCACAAATGACGCTTCCATATTTGCGGTAGAGAAGGTATGACTTTTTCCAGATTCCTAAGAGGTGACGAATGCTTGGAAAATGCATACCTTTCCACCAATATCCTATACGTGCATTTTTGTCGAAAAAATAAACATATCTCGTATTTGTGATCGAATTTATTTCAAAATGATCTCGCTGCAGTAAAAGCACTTTCAGTTTCCTTACTTTTTGGTATAATAAGAATTAAAGAATTGTACCCACTATTTGAATTCATTTCCACATCATATTTTCCTGTTGAGAATATGCCTGTTGTTTATGTTATCGAAATTATTGATATTTTTTAATTTTGCGCGTCGGGCGGGAGGAAAACCAGATTTCGATAATTATGTTGTATTTCTGTTTTGGTCAATAAGTTAAGTTTCTCTATTCATGGATAGCGTAATTATAGACGTCGGAGGAAAAGCGTATAAAATTGTGTCCGTAATTTATTGAATTTTTTCAGAAAATACAATGTCGGAATACTGGTATTAGTTTGAGGATAAAATTCGCAATTTAATGATAAATTGGCTTGGTTTACCTGTGTTGCAATCCCAGTTACAGTCCCATGAATTTATAGTAATATTAGAACATTTCTATATCTTAAAAAAGTCTCCGAATTTGGGTCATATGCTTTGAAATTAGGCAAACACAGCTTTTAGCTAATAAACATATTAGCGTAATGCATGAAATATTGACATTTAAAACAAGGAGTGTATCAGATCTCCTAATTTTTTACACTAACTTATTGATCCTTTCCCCTTAAAAGAAATAAATAAATAAATATCTAAGACGCAAAAAAAAGTTAAGCTCTACAATCTTCTAAAGTCTTCCCTAAACGAAAAATTCTAGAGAGGAAGAAAAAAATATATCTTTCAATTCCATTCAAAACGATCCTTTTGTTAACGATCAAACCAACAAATCCGTATCAAATAATCGTCTTATACCTCTACTATCTCGATTTCTCTTCATGGAGAAAGATCTGAAGAAAAACTGTGGATTAAAATATCGTTTGGTAACCTGATGCGGACCGGAAGTCGGGATGGGCCAACCTCTCCGATCGTTTGTTGAAGGAACAGAAGGCAAGATGAGACAGGTCTTTGGCCTGGCCGGACGTTAATCGCAGATGTCATCCGGGTTGTCACAGTCCGGTGAGCAGGATGGTTGTCACGTGATCATTCCATAATGTTCAAAAGAATGGAATGTTTAAGAGTAGTGACCAAACGATTCGGTAGCGGTTTTTCTTAAGAACAAGGGACAGTGATTTATTGTTTGCGTCTTTATGATTCACTAATTTTTATACATGGCCCAGTAAGTTCTGTCCAATAATTCTTTGTCAAAGTGTTCTAAGAAAAGCAATCAACCAGTTGGTCTGGAATTCTTTTGTTTGGTTTGCATTTGTTTCATTTGTCGTCAGAGTATCCGTTCGGTATATTTATTTATAAATTCGGGCTAGGAATTTACATGTGCCATCAGAGCATAAATGATTAACTTTCTGACCATGGACTTTATTATAGTTATTCTAAAGGAATGAAGTCTTAAACTTTTTCTCCCGAGCTGGAAAAAAAAATCTAATTTCGAAATGTTTAACAACCTCTGAAGATTTGAATAAGTTGAAGAACAACTGACACTGGATATGAAAATAAACAGAATATACGCTTGAATTAAAAATAAATTATAAGTTACTAACAAATTTGTAATAACTTTCTTAACGTTCCCGTCTACCCGCCATTTTGATTTCGTGGACGTAATGTTTATATTATGGGGAATTTCAACTTTAATTCTCACATCTTTACTATTTGATCTATTTGAATGCAACTGAGTGTGTATGAAAGAGCAAAAAATATAATATGTGCTTCTGTGGAATTACTTTTTTCCGTCGATTTTTTAAAGCCGGAAAACTTGCAAATGAATCATTAAAATAGGGGTAAAATATTTTCAAAATCGGAGGAAAAAAGTAATTCCACAGAAGCATAAATTACTTTTGCACTCTATTGCATTCAAATAGATCAAATAGTAAAAATGTGAGAATTAAAGTTGAAATTCCCCATAGTATAAACATTACGTCCACGAAATCAAAATGGCGGATAGATGGGTGCCTGAACTAACTACGGGCGCTATTCAATCAAATTTATATAAATCATCAATTTTATCATTTGTTTCATCAAATTTAAATTGATAAAAATGAAAAATTGAATCGATAAGCAAAGCTTTGTAAAAGATTCCTACTTTTATGTAATTCATTGTCCTTTTACCATAAATTTCCATTTTACTAAACATTGATGCAACAAAAAATAGCTAATTAAAATTATACTGAATAATATAATTACTGATGCAGGTTTACGAAATTAATCAAAACTGCACAGAAAATTAAGACAGGAATCATTGAATTAAAAAGATCACATCTCCGATCTTCAATTAGTTAAAAATAACTTAACGAATCAAATCAGTAAAACAGAAGACACTTGCCTGTCAAAAATAAATAAATAAAATAAAACATTTCAGAAGTTCCAATGAAACATTATAAATCAGGATCTTAATATTTTTGTTCTATTAACCAGTTTATAAACCGGGTGATGACTAAAATTCACTTTTCTCACAGATACCCAAATCTTTATCTTTGATAAAAATTTTACGAAGGAAACTAATTAGATACACACATTAATAAGAAACTGATACACTTATTTTATATTTTCTTATACCTTAAATTTTAAGACCAAGTGGAACGTTGAGTTCCACTGAATTTACTATATATTTAGTTTTAATAATTTATTTTATTATTTGACGTTTAAAATTAAATTAAAATTAAACATTTATTTTTCGTTATTTTTAACAAAATAATTATTGCCAAAAAAAGAGTCTAAGCGATGACCCCCTTCACCTTAGCGAAAAATTTGGCAACTTGGTGATAAACTTGGCGTAAAATTTAGTTCTTAAATTAATTACTTTTAATCAATTAATTTTCAATAATTATAGGGCCGCGGCAGCCTAGTGGTCAAGGTCGTGGACTCGCGGCCGGCGGTTTTCGTTCAGTCGCGGGTTTGATCCTAGGCCGCCAAAGACTCGCCGTGTTGCCGGGGCTGATGCACGTTAATTCTGTTCGGGGCCCAAAGTCCTCCTGTTGGTGTGGTGTGGATGTTAGGAGAGGGGTGCCAGCTCAGGTGTCGTCCTCGTCACTTGACCATGTTTCAAAATTACGAGGTCCGTCGCCAATAGCCCTCGTGTTGCTTCTAGTGCGACGTTAATAAAAAACTAAACTTTAGTAATTAAATTATCGTATTATCATCCAAAACACAGAGAAAATTTCAGCTCAACTGAGCACTTTAAAATGTGAGAAAAAGCTTTAAAGTTTTGATCCACAAACAATGTGATTTAAAACCCATTACAAAGTGAGGAATATTTAAAATTATCATAAAATAAGTTAATTTTTCTTCCGAAACGCATTCTAGTTACCTTAATAACGTCTTATTCCTTTTAAATTTGTAAATTTATGTATACATTCAAATAAAAGTTAAGGAAACGAATAAGAACTTATTTTGTGTGATTGAAAAGAGAGAGAAAAACTTTAAAACTGCGTTTGTGCAACACTTTGGAATTTTCGACCTCATTAAATCAAGACCCGATGGGACGAGTTGAAATAAATTATTTGCTTTTATTACTGCTGTAAATATTTCATTTTTGATTGTAAGCTATTAGGCAAAAATTTTATAATGAATCTAAAATAAAATTGCGAAGAATTCGAATTAAAAAGTAGAACGATTATTTCTTTTAAAAACGATTTAACAATAGCTTATAATGGTTTACGAAAGAGAAAAAAAATGAAACATACAAAAGGAGTTTTCTTTTAAAACCAATTAATCGAGTTCATTTCGTCTAAGATTCTGACGAAATTAACGAAGTAAATTTGATTCTGCGTGCTTTTGACGAAAAAAAAATTAAAAGCAAGATAAATTTTTCATCCGAATTAATCTAGTGGAAACAATTGGTTGTATTGTCTACGATATACAAACTTAGATTGTTTGTAGCTTTTTTCTGTCTAAAGTGCAACGATGTAGGAGTCGATATATAGAAGCATTTCATCCTCCCATTACGCAGGTATTTCCAAATTGTAATTACATCTTCTGAGAAGAATTTAACAAAGAAATAATTGAAAACTACATTCTTGTTTTTAAAACTCTCTTTTTAAAAAGTATGTAAAAAAAAGAGGCGAGTTCCGAAGCGGATATTTGCGTAAAATGTTGTTGACTATTAGAGTTGGCACATTTCCAGCCAATAATTTTGATGGTCAAAAACCAAATCGCCCTGTCTCTCTTCTCTGTGTCTCACGCATTTTCTCTCCTTTCGTTCGCTTAATCGTGGCCACGGTAGCCTAGTGGTCATGGTAGTGGACTCACGGCCGGCGGTTTTTGTTGATTTGTAGGTTCGAGCCTTGGGGGCACTAAAAACCTACCGTGTATCAGCATCGGGACTGATGCGCATTGAATCAGTGGAGGCCCAGAAGTCCTCCCGTTGGCGTGGTGTGGAAGTTAGGAGAGGGGTGCCAGCTCAACCCTCGTGTTGCCTTTAGTGCGACGTTAAAAAAAAACCAACCAATCAATTAACGATTTAACCATAAGTGTATGTTTTCAATACAGAACAACAGGAAGAAAAAATATCCACCCCTCCACAGAAAATCAGTTTTGAGACACCTTGTTTGGGGGTGAATCAAAAATTTAAATCATGATCATGAGTTACGTCAGAAAAAAGTCTTATCTAACCTGGGCTGGCTATCAGGAGGGTGCGGTGGATACAATGCACCGGAGCCCTAACATGATCAAGAACTAAAATAATATATTCTTGCGAATTAAAACTTGATAATATTCCTATCGTTGTATGTATGACGTAAAGTTCATTTTACCGTAAACATTATTATTGTATAGATCTTTAAACTTCGACTATCATCAAACGAATTCTTGACTATGCGAGTGGTTAGTTTTTGTAATTTTATTCCGGGCACTTCCGAGTAATCCCACCTAAATTGAAATTTTTAGTCTTATTTGTATGCAGAACGCTTAAATGCAGTTGCTGTATTAAGCATCGAAAAAGAAATTGTAAAAAAATATAATTTTTCAGAAGTAATTAATGCATTTGCAAAAACAAAATCACGCTTTAAATAAACACGTGTTAGTAATATATGTTTGTGTGTATAATTTTTTTTTTTTTTTACTTTACGATAAATTTAGGGTCCAGATGGTTTCTTGCACCCAGGCCCCTTCATAGAGAAGACTGATTCTAAATTTATCAAAACTTCAATTGTTAGTCAATTGTATATTGAGAGGAATTGAAAAATCTTCACTTTTTTCTTTTATGAAGATGGAAAAATTGTCATTTTTGTTTAATTTCTTACTGATCAAAGAAAATTTTATTTTTACCTTTTACATCTTTTTTTCACTCTTCTGCCGCATAAAAGTATTGGTTTTATTATTTTTAGCAGCATTTTGATTAAATATCTAGTTAGGAATTGTTACAATCATGCATTTAATTGAAAAAATTACACACAATTGGAAAAAATCGAGCATTAAACAAACATTAAAAAAAATTACGCACAATTGAAAAAAATCGCGCATTAAGCAATCATGCATTAGTAATATATCTTTATGTTTGTAATTTTATTTACTATACAAAAAATTTAGGGCTCCAAATAGTTATTTGCATCCAGGCCCCTTTATAGAGAAGGCCTACTCAGTATTTAACCGATACGTATTGAAGAGAAAAGAAACATTCATTCACGTAAGCATCATATCGAACAACTGTGATACAATTGCTATTCGTTCTCAATCCATTACATTCATTATTAATCAACTGATCCGTTAATTTATAGATAATTCCAAATCATTTTTGAATCGAAGTTCGCAATCTTGGGAAAGTGTCGATCGTCGATAGACACAAGGTAATTACAGAACACTTGCCACAGTGCCGTAAACAAATGCCCAATGGAATCCATCCCCTTGGGGGTTGGACAAGGGCCGTTTCGAACGTGCACCTGGCGCGTGCAGGTGAGTGTTCGGGCACCCCCTTGCATCACGAACAGCCTTAGGGTGAACCAATCTTCGAAAAATATCGTCTGTGGAATCAGTAGCCCTTCTTGTCTATTCAACATGGGGGGAGGGGGGGAAGGAAGTTGCAATTATTTTCATCTGGAACAAGGACTTGGGTAATCGATTGTTAGAAAATACATTTTTTTTTTCTTTTTTGTTCCAAAATTCGAACGTGGGCCCCATAATCTGGACGTAATGGAAGTATTATTAATGGAATGCTGCTCCAGCGTCGTACTCATAACCTCTTTTCGACATTCTTGGGATTCTTTGATAAGTAGCGTTTGTGAGGGGATAAAGTTTTTATCCATACTGGAAAATGTTTGTCACAATTTAATTCATATATCTATAACGCAGAAAAATGTCTATCGAAATTATATGCTCGTTAAATGAACAAAAGTTATAAAATATTTACTGTGCTTTCGCAAGACACAATAAAGCCAAATTTACGAGAATTTTTTTTTTTTTAAAAAAAAAAAAAAAATGCTGTAATGGGGCTTTTTTTTTATCTTCCATTAGCAATATTAATCGGATCCAAAATCATTCAGATTGGATTAATTTTCAAGCCTCTGACGCACCAAGCACATCAAAGTTACTCAACTGGTAATTGGCAACGACTCTAGCAGTATTGAACCACAGTTAGGTGACCATGGCGACTCCTGGCATAACTCCGTTTCCAAATTTTCACACAGTAATTGAAGTTCCTGTGGACGAATGGAATTTAACAAAAAAAATCCTCAGAATTCACCAAGGAGATTGCGATTTTTAATTGCGCCTCCAAACTTTTTTTATCATCGACCCCCAAAAAATTTTAAAATTCTTTTATCGACCCCCCTCTATAAAAAATGATAAAAAAGAAGGGAAAAAAAACTGACCTGTTTCTTCAACAAATTAAATCATTTAAGAAATAGTTAATATCTTAAGTTTTTTTTTTTATCTCTTTTGATTTTGACAAAATCAAACTTGAACCTCTACTATTGTTATAATGCGATTACTTTGCATTTTATTGATGATAAAAGTAATAACTTGTCACAAATTTGTACGGTTTTTCTGTATGTTAAAGTACGACTTCCTATAAATATTTAATTTTCTGGGTTATAATTGTGAGAGGGGCACAAATCCTAAACTAGATTCAATTCATCAATATAAAATTTACGGAATCGAAATATCTCTATTTAAATTTCAGTTTTGGTGTTTTGCACAAGTGCCATTTTACTGCTATTTTTATGTATTTTTTGAGCTGAAATATTAAAACAATTATTAATTTAAGCAAATTTTACATTGTATTTTAAGTTTTTAGCCATATCTTATAGTATAATGCATATATAAAGTTATTTTTTCAAATATTTTAAAAAAAAATCCTCTTCGAAGGTAGGCGGGTACCTTAAGCAAGTTTAATTGAACTTGAAAGCTTAAATAATTATTCGTGCTTAAATTAATGTAATATCTTTTCCTTGGTGACGAGTTCGAGTATCATTGAACTCTGCAATTACATCGGCCAACTAAGAAGTATTGTTTTTATTATTTTGCAATTCGTCACTTAAGTCTGGAATAATTTCAGTAAGAAATTATGTAACTGTTTAAACAATTCAACAAGTTTTTATAAACATGAACCTCTTGACAACTATCGTATTTCGGAGTGTAATAATAATTGGTTTGATAGTTCATCATTTTCCTTGCAAAGCTTATCAAACAGTCGTGATTTAAGGGGTTGTGCTCTAGTTAGAGTTATCTTGTAACAAAACGGAGCTAGAATCGTTCCTCATAAGTCTGAGAATGAGAACCCATCACGAAACATGCTAATCTATTATAAAAACTTTAAAATAAGCTTTAATCTATTATAAAAACTTTACTTACTGTATTGAAATTACAAATGGTATTCCAAACGAAAATTGTATATACTGCATTGCTGTCAATAAATTTGCGATTGAATAGCATCATTCATCGATCCCTAATTGACCCCCTAGATCGGATGGACCCCTAATTATACTAAATCGACCCCTGGGGATCGAAATTGTCCACTTTGTCGACCCCTGGTCTAGACTCAAAACCAAGTCCCTCCTACTATGGAGCTAGCGACTGAAATCAAAAGCGATACCCGTCGCATAAAAGAAGTAAAAGCATTCAAATAAAGAGAAACAAAAATAATAATTTTAATGAAGCAAATACATGCTCCTATTACACACAATTTTTTTTTTAAAACTCTATATTTTTCACACATATTATTACGAGTATTAGAAGTTGATAAGAAAAATTGCATTGAATAATGTGAAATATTTTGGTTATTATTTTTCTCTGGTGTTTTTCTATTCATTTTTCTCAGTCAAAATCTAATATACATGGCACTTATCAGAACAGCGAAAAGAATAAGAAATTAGCAAAATAAGAAACGTCACAACGAGAATCATAAAAAGTTATTATTAATGCAAAATGTAGTGAATTCGACTTTCTAAGTAAAATGTAGAAATATCTTTAAATATTTTTTTCACTCCTAAATGACTAGGGAATATTTCATTTCGCGAAAACAACCTTAAAACTATTAACAAATTAAAATACCGTGAACTTTAATAATATTTATTAACTTAATCATTTCTGCTTAATTTTATACCTATTACAAAAATTCTTTCCCGAACTAAACTTTTTCGAAGGATAAAAGAAACAAACTTCGTTATAAAGAAGTAATAACTATTTTTCAACGAATACCAGTATTCCGTAATATAAAAAGTAACATGTACAAGACACGCATGAAAGTAAACAATACGGAGTTTGATAATATTGTAATTTAATCATTTCTATTTAATTTTACACCTATTAAAAAAAAATCGCTTTCGAGCAAAAATGTTTTCACATGATTAACAACACGAGTTTCGTCTGTAAGGATCATTTGCCAACGGTTGATTGGTTTTTATTAACGTCGCACTAGAAGCAACACGAGGGCTATTGGCGAATGACCACGTAAATCTGAGCCTCAATCAATTGACGAGGACGACAACCCCTCTCCTAACTTCCATACCACGCCAATGTTAAGCCACGCCATATTTAACGTGCATCAGTCCCGGCTACACGGTGAGTCTATAGTGACATCAAGGCTCGAACCTATGATTCGACGGAAATCGCCAGCCACGAGTCCGCTGCCTTAACAACCAGGCTATCGCGTCCACCATTTGCAAACGAATCATTGCGATAAAAAATATGAATTATAAAAAAAAAACTGATATGAATATGTAATATAAAATCAAAATACTAAAATTTCAGTATACATAATTTCTTAGTCTACTCTAGATCTAAAAATAGGCAATTTGAAAAATCTACGAAAAAAAAAATCATATTATATATTTTAAAAGAATTATTTTACATGAACGAGAACGCGAAAAAAAACCTCACCTATTTTTTCTTATAAGCTATCAAAAATATTATAGCCATATGGTAACAACGAGTAAATACTCAAAAAAGCATTAAGTCACAAACTTAACATCCAAAAAGGGGAAAAGAAGATAAATCGTTTCGTAAAACCTGCCTAGAACTAATACTTGCATTGAAATCACCCAAAATATTTCTTCGTGCCAACAATGAGTTTAATTCATTTAAAAGGTTATTATGCACATATTTTGTTGAAAACTATAACACTTTTCGCTTTAAACAATTTGTAGAAAAGTTTAACAACACCGTACATAAATTACACTACCCATTCAAAAGGAGAAAAAAAAAGTGAGTGAGGAATTATTCTAAAGGAATAAACAAAACGCGAACAGGAACTTCTTAAAAAATATTTTATCGGAAACTACTTCACCCTTTTATTTTGATTTAGCTCGCTCACAAACAATTAACAACTCACAAAAGCTGAGGAGATCTTTATCTTGTGATTAATCAAAAATTTTTTTTATATTTTTGCATTGTTAAAAGAAAATCTCATTCGTTAATTGTTTAGCCAATTATTTATTCACGATACACCCTTTACCCCCTAGAAGATCATCTTCTTTGCAATTATACAAAATAATGGGATAGCCCGACTGAGACTAGAGCAGGTGTACATCCGACGATAAGTATGTCTTTATTGTTCAAACATCGTTATGTTTTTAACGCCTTTGTATTTTCACTTGCGGATATAATTATAGGAAACTGTTTGTTACAGAACCAGGCATCATATAAATTAAATGCATATGTTTTTATTTATTACTTCGATCTTATTTAGTTTTCTCCCCCCCTCCTTTTTTTCCCCCCGTTTCCATTTATATAACAACTGATTTCGACTTTCAAAGAGTCAGTTGACCTTGATTAAAACACGAAATATTATCTGAGTTGTCCAACAATTTATCGAATACATTTATACTCAAGTAATAAAAAAGCAATAATTTTAATTTATTGCAGGAAAAGATGTATTAATAATTGTGTTATAATTTTAATTAAATATTAACACTAATACAAATTAATAATTTTGTAATAGTATCTTGCCTTAAAATTTTTTCCAAATTCACACTATTACAAAAAATTGAATAATTTTAGTAACACAAATTTTCAGTATACATATTGTTTAAGGTCTCCGTACACCTTTAAAATGTCATATTTGTCAAAATTTTTAATTTTCTAATTTTAATGTCAGATTAAAATTTAAACCTTTTACTTTCTAATAATGTTTGAAACTTGCTTATACCTTATTTAGAACTTAAGTTACTAGGATTTGAATTTTACTCGGCAGTGAATTTTTAATTGCATTTGAAAGTTTGTTTTTTATTTTTCTCCAAATGGGTTTTCTCGATATATTCACACATGGCAACGTAAATATCAGAAAAAGTTATGAACCAAATTAATTTAAATTTTGCAAGTATCTTCCTTATATAATTTTTAAGAACTAATACTACTTTTATGGTTGTAAAATGGTTACGTTTTTAGTAACAAAGGTGTAAATTATGTATTGTTATAACTTTTTTTTTTTATTTTTCATTGTTATTTGACTCGAAACACAATAAAAATTGTAGTAAAATGAATCTAATCATGAAAGTAGTACCAGTACCAAAAACTATTATGATGAATAAGATAAAATTTAAAGAATAACGATATTTATGTTTACTTTTGAGTTTTAAGCGTTATTCTGATAATCAATTTATGTACGTTTTCACCATGTTTTCCACTCCAAAATATTTTTTTGAATTAAAAGCATATTATTAAATGTGTTTTTCATAGTTTTAGGTTACATTTTAGTATTAAAAAATATTTTGATAGCAAATATCAATATATTTCAAAAAATTATTTCGAAGGTATACGGATACCTTACGATAAAACTGAGTCACGATTACTTAATTTGTCTTCTGATTTTTATACTTGTATAAAACGCAGTAATTACGACATCAAAGATACATATCTAGAGAAAGAAGTAGAATTACATATCGTCAAACCTATCCCCAACATGTCCTGCAAGCGTTAAAATTTTTTTGAAAAATATTCGAGAAATCCAAAAACACACTCAATATTATTGTTAATAGCTGAGATCGACCGTGGTAACCTAGTCATGGACTCGCGGCCGGCGGTTTTCGTAGAGTCGAGGGCTCGAGCCCAGATACCATTAAAGACCCACTGTGAGATGTACGTTTATCTGTCCAAGCTCAAAGTCCTCTCTTGGGCATGGTGTAGAAATTTGGAGAGGGAGGTGCCCACTCAGGTGTCGTCCTCGTCACTTGTCTGAGGATCGAAATTACAAGAGAAAGAAAAGAAAAATGAAAATTTGAAGCATTAGAACTATGATGGCACACTGTAAATACATTGTTCGCTTTTATTTTCTTTTGAATTTTGGAATTTTGTATTATCTTTTGTTCTATGTTCCAACATGCACTATTATTTCTTACACCCTTTATTGTAGTAAAAAATTATACAGAAACATTTTCTTTTGCTAATAAATGCTGAGTGCGGGTGTAATTGTCACCGGTGGGGGAGGGAAAGAGGTAGTTCCTAACCCTTTGGGTGAGCTTGGTCCTCTTGGGGATTCTGCCAATAGCCCTTGTGTTGCTTCTCGTGCGACATTAATAAAACTAATGAATCAATAGCTACGACCAGCTTGTAAATCATTTTTTTAGTATGGTGATGTACATACAAGAATTGTATGTTGATAGCAGAACTTTAAAAGTGAGTATCATTGGATTTGATAATTATAACTGGTTCTCCAATATACAACACCTTTTTATTGTTATTTAAAAAAAATTACATTTACGGTAGCTTCTTCTACATTTTATATTTTAAACATGTCGAAAGCAATGATTATTACACTAAGTTATGCATACCATTAATTTTTAAAACAATCATTTCATAAAATAAACGTTTCACTTAAAGCGAGGCTTGAATTGTCAGGGATTTAAAAAAATTTATTTGGCACCCCTACCCTGAAAATGCTCCCGTTTAAGAAAAATAAATTTCGTGCCTCGACTCCAAGCCATTTTCTCTTTCTGCAAATCAAACATATCGAAAAGGATAAAATATCTCTATCAAAATAATTTTCTGTTCATCAATCGTCAGC
Organism: Nephila pilipes; assembly: GCA_019974015.1. Lineage (NCBI taxonomy): Eukaryota > Metazoa > Arthropoda > Arachnida > Araneae > Nephilidae > Nephila > Nephila pilipes. The sequence continues at coordinate 121,626 of BMAW01107600.1, forward strand.
TATTCGGGGAAAAAAAAGCATATCGTATCGCTTCTTTAACCTTCGAAAACATTCCAAGAAACAGATAAAGCGCTTCTTCTCCGGTAGTTGAAAAACCAAATGGACATGATATCTGACTATCATTTACCAAACATCCGTTCAAGGTTTTTAACGGTCGGTAACAACCGGGTTGAATCACATATCCTTCTTAAAAAGACGGGGGAGTGGGGGAAGTTAAATCGGCGTGAGGCAGTGCGTTTGTTCGAAGAGATAGTATTTCACAGATCGTTCAGAGGCTTGCCAAGTTGTTGCAGTGGGAGGGCCAAGTTCGATGGTAGCGTGGACTTCAATCACACGTTTTTTCCTCTGCTTGCCAAGACTCATTAACGGCATGCTTGAACTTGAACGAATGAAAACACCGTATCCTCCTCCAAGATGTTGGAGACTCTCCAACAGCTGTGGAATGCCCGCTGTTCCGAGCTGATATGAATATTTCTCACTGGACTTAAAGTGGCACAACACATGGTAACAGAAGGGTATCTCTTTTTTCCACCTACTTAACAGTTATCACAGTTGGTGTGGATGAATCCGCGTGAGAATCGGATATTCTTTATGGATGCATTAACCTTATTAGATTACAGTTAATTTCTGGATGACGGTATGTCTTTACAGGTTCTTCAACTCCTTATATTTTGTAATCATGCACTTGACGCATCGGAAACGATGGCTTAGGCGTGAGAATCGGAAATTATTTGTGGATGTGGATGTGCTCAGCTCTTATTGAATTACTGAGCTAATTTTAGACGGTGAAGTTGCTTGTATGAGTTTTTTTGAAGTTGCTTTTGGGGGTAATTTTCATACGGTTCATTTAATATATAGATGAGAATGGTTGTAAGGAAATCTGTAGTGAGAGTGGAAAGGTGTGAGAGAGAAAGAGAGAATATCAGAATGGCTTGTAAGAGCATTAGCCTCGTCAAACTTAAGCAAGATTTTTCCAATTCATGTTATGTAGCTACTCAATCAAACAAATTTAATGAGGATATTCGTTCAGTAAATAATTTGTTTTAATAAGAAACATGAACTGGTTGCATTGCATGGTATTGTATAGATGCTTCGCTAAATCATAACCTTTAGAAGAAACTATAATTGATTTTTAAATGTTTATAATATTGTTGTAATAGTTTATGCATGTTGAAACAGGCGATTCTTTCGACTTGTGGAGATCTATAGTTTGAATAAACCATTCGGAAGTTATTTGTGAATGCATCAATATTACCAGATAACGAAATTATTTAAGTTCAAAAATGCTTTTCAAATTCTTAAATTTTTTTTTTGTCCTGGGATTGTTTATTTAATATACTGAAATTATCAAGTTTTAAAACATAGGGAGCACGATTTATAGATAAACTAACGTAAAATTATTTTCAGATGCATAAATTGTAATCAAATTTTAATACATGCACATGCATTTTTCTTTTTAAAAAAAGAGACAATTTACACTTAGGATTGTGTAATTTTTTATTAGTACATTTATATCTTGTGTTAGATTCCAAAACTAATTTTAAATAACAATAAGTTTTTAATTAAATCTAAATTCATAATCATGCATGGGAGATGCACTATTCTTAAACATTCGTTTATCTGAGAAACATATTATATTGATGACTTTTGTTTTATAGAATACAAGGAACAATAAAACACACTTAAATCTGAAAAGTTGTTAAGTAATCACCAATTTTCTGAAATAAAAATGAACACTGTCATGTTTGCAGTGGAAGATTTAATGAAATGATTCATGCCCTTGTTTGTTCACGTCCTTTTATGCCTTTAAAACGGCAAATGAAAAAATAAACATAAATACACCGTATACAAAAAATAGTCTAACAAATGAATAATAATAATTCACATTTACCTTGAATAACATTCAACTTCATGAAGAAATTACGATTGAAAAACTATTTGCAAACATTCATTCAGTGTGGTACGACCTATTCACTGTAAATCCATTAGTATAATTGTACTCCGACATACGACTAATTATTGAACGATAAAGGATGGTCTTTCTATCGCTTTCACTTTAAAAGTTACGAGTGTTTATGTATTTTGAACGATTTATGCGACGAATGCTTTTGAATCAAGGGTTAAACGTTTTTCGGAGATGTGAATAATAAAAATTGAATAAATTGCAAATTGTTAAAGCTATTGTATTATTTTAGAGCAGGTCTAAAATTAAATATCTAAGAATATTTTTTTAAAGAATACTATGATAAATAATGAATCATCTGCAATTAGAGTTTTAATTAACAAAACTTAAGGGAAATCAAATCTTCTTCGAACATTCGTCAACCTTAACAGACGAAAAAAATGTATGATGTTTAGCGGCAAAGTTTTTATTACGTGTAGTATTTTTAATTATTTTTGCATTAGTGTCATTTTTTTCTCTTTACAATGAAAATAATTTTTCGAATAATTAATTTGTTACGTTTTATTAGCTCTCAAGTTAAATAAATCGACTTCGATATATTCATTAAATTTCATTTTTAAAATATTTTTTTCGATGATTTGTTTCTCTTATAAATATGTTAGATTGTTACAACATATGGTGCTTTTAGCTTTTTGACAGGTGGCGTTCATTGTTCATTACATGAATATAACACATGGATCAATACGTCCCGAGACTAACATTAAAAACAACATTTTTTTTGCAAATTTTTTTTTTATTCATCAACATAACACCTTTTGTTAATCACCTTTTAGGGTGATACAATCGTTCCAACGCTTTTCCAAATCTTTTTTTTTTTTCCCCGCAAGAAATCTTTTTTGTTGCGAGTAAATAGCGATAAACAGCTTTCTGAATCATCGACTCGTTGCTGTTTTTGTTCCATCGAAAGCAATCGCGGCACCCACTTGGAAAAAACCTTTTTCATGCTCAATTTTTCATGAAGGATAGTAAATACACTTCCATATGATATCTGTGTCATCTCAGCAATCTCACGGAGCTTCACTTTACGATCTTTCATTATAATTTTTGTCACTTCACTCACATTTTCCGGTGTAACGGCTTCCACAGGTCTACCCGAGCGTTCCGCGTCATTTGTGTCGGTACGACCACGTTTAAACTCGGCAAACCACCGACAAATCGTTGCTTTTGATGGACAAGAGTCCGGGTAACATTTTTCAATCCATTGTTTCGCTTGCACGGTGTTTTTACCCATTAAAAAACAATGTTTTATCAGAACACGAAACTCGTTTTTTTCCATTTTTTAAACAAACTACAAAACGACTTTACTCCAACCTCGATAACTCAGCTGTTTCTGGTCCGATCGACTTAAAAGTTTGACACGTTTCAAGCAAAGGTTCGTACTCTAGAAAGACCTGGTTACTGGTTTACTACGAGCGCCATCTCTGGGTTAGTCTCGGGAGTTATTGATTGATGTGTTATATAGGTGGCGAGAGTGAGCCAAGAAGACCCTCGTCTCAAACTATTTCAACTTTACCAATTTATACCTAATTAAATTTCCATCCCAAGTCCAAATTTTGGCAGCCAGTTTAGCAATTTACTTTCCATCAACCCCAGCAGAAAACAAAAGCACACAAACTCATTTCAAACTACTTAAGCTCCCAAAATAGTATGAAAACGCCCACCTCCCATCATTGAATACCAAAGTCACGAAAAACGGCTTTGGCCGCTATGCGACCTAGGCGTCCTCGGAACTCAACTTCAATGCGTCCAGGAGGGAGGAATAGAACTTGTGGATGGAACACCGGTGCTGACAAAATGCATTCATGGGAATGGTTGAGTCCTAAGCATTCTTCGAACAGAATATTGTGTAAAAATAAGTCTCTATAATTTCTCTTTCGGAATGAGTTGTTCTTCATTATGTTGTTTAGAAATGATTCGTTTTGAACTATAAATTTGTTACAGTAAACAGAACAAAATATTATATTCGGGGGAAAAAAATTTCTCTTTTTCATTCCGAAATTTTTAAAATTCAACCTAAAAACGATGAAAATAATTCACACACAGGGGAAGAAAAAAAAACGAATATTTAGGATTGTAAACCTACTTAAAAATATTCATCCAAATAGGGGAGGGGAGAAAAGGGGGAAGAGGGAGAGTAGAAAGTAGGTTTCCCACACACAATAAGATTCTTATATCTTATAATCCTATAAATTACACTAATTATTCTAATATTAGTGTAATTTATGTGATTATAAGATATAAGTTTACACTAATAAATCTTTTGAAAACAGAAAAGAAAAAAAAAATTATAAATGTGTTGTTATTTACTTCAAAGCAAAATGAATTTCTAACACTACATGTTAAAATATATTATACGCAATATAAGCATATCGTGTGTGTGTCTCTCTCTTCTTATATTATGTTTACTTGATCTTTGTTTTTATGATTAATTTATCTTATGATTATTCAGCACTGAATTATATATCTTATAAATCATATATATTTACATAATACTTTTTAAATATTAATTCTACTTTTTTTATCGTAATAATTATATAAATTATTTTTAGATTTTTCAGCGCGTAAAGCCTTTTTCTGCCTCTTAAAGATGTTTCTGGTTCGAGTCGTATTTCCTAGCATTAAGCGAATACAACTTTCAGGCATGCGCGATTTCATAATATCTAATATCTATAGAAAACACTCTCCCATATTATTTTACTCCACACACGCACTCTCCCATATTGTTTACTTCATAGAGCCGACCCCTTGCTGCTTACCCACCAAACGATAAAGCAAATGCCAACTACAATTCCAAAATAAATCCTGCCTATTTTTCCACTTTCGAAACTATCCTTTCCAAGAAAACGATATCTAAAAAGCAGAGATCAAAGAAGAAAAGCACTTTAACTCGAACTCCCCTTCCCTTGCAGAGGAAAAAAGTGCCCTCATGGAGTGGGGGAAGAAAAGATATGGTCGAACCACCCCCAATTTTATCTTATCCAAAAGGACCGTAAAATAACTAGAGTGGGATGTGAAAGTGTCATTTGTCACACCCCTCTATTTCCAGAGAAGTCTCCTGGCATCACAGGTGTCAAACTTCTCCATGCAACTTCACCATAGGTGGGAAGGAGAAGGTAGTGATTTGTCACTACTGCAGACTGTCAAGAATTCAGACGACTGTATTGAAAGGAAGTGTGGGGGGGTTCGGTTAGTGTACAAAGGAACCGCTGATTCTGTGGAAAGATTATCTGTGAGGAGGGTCCAGAAATAACTGCAAAGGAAAACTTCATCACAATTGTATATTTCGAACGCTCTAATATGAAGGAGAAGTTAATTTTTAAAGGGTGTCAGGACCCTAACTTTCGGAAAAATGCGTCTGAAATGCCTTTTATAAAAACTTCTCTATTATGCATAAAAATCATTTCAAATAGATTAAATTGTTTTTATGAGTTTCAAATGATTTCATATGTGTAATATGATAGTTAAATATAAAAATTTATTTAAAAAAAAAAGAATTATTGACTGTGTTTTTTGAAGACTTGAATTCCCCCCCCCCCAAGAAATGTGAGTTTCACTTCATGTAAAACGTACAGTTCAAATATTATGCGAATGTCACAAAAAAAAGTCTCAAATTACCCTTAATATTTGCTTTCAGGTGCTGAACCTATTTAATTTTCAAAAAAAATTGTTTAATTGTTTTAAAAAAAGGGTTAAAATTTAAAAATTTAAAATTTTTAAAAATTAAAATTTTTTTGTCAAAAAATGTTTTCTGTTCAATTATTTTTAATTTATGTTTAGGTTCTAGAGAATAATAATTAGAAGACATATACAAATTTTAATCCGTTTTTAATGATTAGTATTTCATACATTTTAAATGAAATTTGGAAAAAAGCATGTTTTCAGAAAAATCACTTTAAAGTTAGAAATTTGAATAATTTCATAACCACTATAATAGCCGACATAAAAGTCCTCTCATATACTACTTGTCATTATTTTATAAATACACATTATAAATATGTATAATTAACTTGACTTAGTTCACTTTGTAGGCCACAAACATCATAAACAAAGCCTGTTGCAGTTGTTTCGACATTTTTGCAGTTTTAAAATATACACATATTTACACAATGTAACAGTATTATTGACTTAAATTTATGTTTAAGCTGCACAAAACAACTTTTTAACGGTACGTAACTACCATAATTTATATATAACACATTCTACTTTATCTATCTTGTCAAAAATGTAAAAACAAGGAAAAAAAATTCGAGGAAAATATTGTAAAGCTGAAATGTTGAATAATTTAAAATTTATTTCAGTTAATCACGTAAGAAAATCTTTATAATTATAAAAAAATTAATTTTAACAGTTTACAACTACAAGAGACAATCTATCTGCAAATCTAAATGTAATCTACACTTTTGACTCTGTGACTACACTTAGCCCATTCAAAGTGACTCTTAAAGTTCATATCTTTAAAACCGATAGGAATATCAAAATATGGTGTTGTCAAATTATTCAGAACAATCCATAATACACAAAAATATTATTTTCAAAAAATCGATATTTTGAAAGTGTTAAAGGTCCTGACACCTTTTAAGGCACTATTTGGGAGAATAAAATCCAAATTCGGTAGATCTTTTTCACGTGGAAAATGTTTGACTCCATGGAGGATTTATCTGCGAGGAGGGTCCAGAAATAATTACAATAGAAAACTTCTTCAAGTGTATATTTCAAACCCCTAATAGAATGGAGAAGTTAGTTTTTAATGTATTATTTGGTAGAATAGGATCCACACTCAGTGGACTTTCACGTGGAAATTTTTTGATTTTATGGAGGATTTATCTGCGAGGATGGTCCAGAAATAATTACAATAGAAAACTTCTTCAAGTGTATATTTCAAACACCCTAATAGAATGGAGAAGTTAGTTTTTAATTCATTATATTTGGTAGAATAGGATCCACACTCAATGGACTTTCATGTGGAAAATTTTTGATTCTATCTGTGAGGATGGTCCAAAAATAACTGCAATAGAAAACTTCATCAAGTGTATAAGCACTCTAATATAAAGAAGCTAATATTTAAGGCGCTATTTGGAAGAATACAATCCAAACTCGGTAGATTTTCTTAACGAGGGAAAATACTCCAAAATTATAGTCATATTTTGACTTCGCTAGCTTTGTGTTAATGAAGTAAAAGAGATCCCATTTACAAAGCAATTTTTTATTATTATTTTTAATTAATCCATTTTTTTTATCAGTTATAATAATATTTCCCAATTTGTTTCCTATATCACAATGTTGAATAACTATATTCTTAATTTTATACTTTTAAAAAAATACATTTTGATTGCGTATGTTTTTAAATATTGAACAAATTACGTAATATGTTTTTTTTAAATAATGAAGATAAATGTGTTACGCCCATGCGAATTAATCAGATATTTTCTTTTCTTCTTAATCTCGAAAAATGTTCACAGTTTCAATGAAGCTCATAAACCTTTAACAAAAACAGCTTAAATACAATATGGTCGATCATTTCGACTTTTTAGATTCATCTTTCCATGTAATTTATGATTCGCTCCGCTTTTGCAGGTGTTTGTATTAATCTTTTCACGAACATAAATTACGAGAGATAACTTTATGTTATAATAAGGAGTAAAATGTAGGTTTTATAATAGATTTGTAATTAGTTCGAATATTAAGTACGTATTATTTTGCAATAAAAAATTAACACGGATGTATTACTTTACAACACCTTTATACTTAATGTAATTCTATGATTTTCATTTAAAAAGTCGCTATCAAAACAGCATAAACATAATTTTAATACATAAAATACAAATCTTTTTTTTTCACTAATTATAAAAAGACCATTAATATGAATCAAAATTAAAATTTCAGGTCAACTTTAATAAGAAAACATTTAATCAAAAGACTGGGAAATCACATTAACATAAAATTACTGAATGCAGAAAAATATGTAGGCCACCAATGAAGAGTTGTAGGTTGGATGCAAACTAAAAACATTCGATTATTTTTACTTTTTAATTAACATATAGATTACTCAAATGCACAATTCGTTGATATTCAATTACAAAAATAGGCTCTTTCACTGTCTTTAAATCTAAAGTCACTTAAGTTTAATTAATTACACGCATGCGCACTTTCATTCTCAATAACAATCCACTGATAACTTGACTGCAAATGGGCCAATATTAATTAACCATCTTCTTTTGCAATTAACATATAAATTACTTGTATTCAAATTCCATTCCATGCCAAGCGAGAGTTGAAATCCTTTGTGTCGGGTGGGAAACTACACAATTTTCCCCCCAGTTATTTTGTGCGTGGGCGTTTTTGCTTAGAACACATTCCACACAGCATCCGTGACTCAGCGTGTCGGGGGAGCTAGGGTGTGACATACTCTGACGGTGGTCAATCACAGACATACAACGTGAACGGGAAAGTATGCAAGGGTGTGTATCATCTAAAAGTTCATGTAGTGGGAAGAATATCACATTCGGTTTCTGTTATCTAACGCCACTTTTCTACAGCTGGGGGAAGGGGGGGGGGAGAAAAAGCAATTACCTCTGTTGAGTAAAGGCGTTACTTAAAGTATGTTGTCGGCGTAAGAAATGTGGAATGGTCATGTTGAAATATGTGTGAAGTCGGAAACTCTTTGAGGGTAAAAGTGATATAGCAATGAAAGACAACGATAAATTTTTCGGCAATTTTTTCGAATGTCATTTTTATAATCTGCCTTTGATAAGAAAGGAATCTGTGGTTGTTCATTTCTTTTGGTAATAAATATTAGGGGTGATGAGTCGCTCGAGATTTTTTTTTTGTTTTTTTGTTTTGTGAATTTGATTTTGAGAAGAATTGAATATTTTTGGGTACAGAAAGCTGGCATTTTTACATCATCACATGTTTCTGAAGCTTAAGTTACACACGAATCCTTTTACTGCATTTTGTTGAGTCGCCAAAAATGATACACCTGGTACCAAACGGAGTATGTGTTTACTGTGTGTTGTCGCCAATAAAATCTGCTTGGCGTGATTTACGGCGGCAAAATGGAAAAGTACCAGTTTTTGTATTTAAGTATAGGATGTCCTAAAAGTTCGAAAGTACGTCAAAAATTCATAAAAGCCAAAAGAATTTGTACAGTTGAATGCAGTCAGTAAGAATTTATCTCGAAAGTATTTTTTTTCCTACTTTTTTTGTGGCGAAGAAAAAAATGTTCCGAGTTTTTGTCGAAAAAAGACGCTTAACGCAAACAAGTTCCTTCAATATGCAAATCAAGATTCCTACAAAATGCAGGGTGTTCGATTATCAAAGTTAGAGCAAACCGAGATTTCACCGAAATATTTGCTAAAAGTTATTGATGTTTACCTTTTGTAAACGTATAATTATTCGAAAAAACTATTCATTAACATAAAATAAGAGTACTTTTGAATCTTAGGTACCACACCAACAATTGTCATCAAGAAGATGAAAAAATGTCTTCAAAATTCATTCAAATTAATTCCGATTGATTAGCCGTCAGTGTACAAATAAATGGCCACTTCACTCACCGGACTTAGCACTGCTTGATTCTTAGTTTTCGGGTTAAGTTTTGCAACGAGTCATTTTTTAGTGCAATAAAGAATGCGATTCTCAATATCCTGTTTTCCATCCAAATATGTTGCATGTTACAGTTGACTCTGTGGTGACTCTCTTGCAAAATGTCTTTAGTGATGATGGAAGGCTCAGACAATATGTATTCCAATGGTATAATATACTGGTAAACATTTGCTTTCGTAAGGTAAATGTAATTTTCCATAGATTTCTACCTTTTTCTTGTGTGCGCAACGTTTAATATCGACAAAACTTTGAAATTTTTTTTTTTCTTAACCGAAAAAATTCCTCTTTGTGAAAATAACGTTTTCACAATCCGCATTCAAGTATACCAGTTCCTTCAGTTTTTGTGAATTCGTGAAATACTTACGAATTTATGGGACGCCCGATATATTTATGCAAGATATTTCTTTATGTAGCACATGAAAATTATCTTTTTTTATTTCAAAAAAAAAGTTTTATACGCTGATACTGTATCAGAAAAATAATTACTGTAATTATTTTATGTAATGAATTACAAATAAAAACGATTACAATAAGAGTGTTTTACGAGTTATATATCGTAAATAGTATATAGGGTAAAAACAACATATCAAAAAAGTTCTACGCAAAGTTTTGCAAAGAACAGATTTAGCCACCCAAGGTGCAATTTTTTTAATAATTATTAATAAACCGCTCAATTAAATATAAGAATTAAAGGTAAACGATAAAATATCGAGAAAAAGACAGTAGTAAAATTTTCCGACAATAAAATTAAAAGAAACGATAAATTATATTAAACTGAATATATTTAAGCTAAATGTAATTAAAATTAAAGCAAACGATAAATTATTAAATTGAATATGTTTAAGATAAATGCAATTAAAATTTAAGCAAATCATAAATTATTAAATTGAATATGTTTAAGATAAATGTAATTAAAATTTAAGCAAATCATAAATTATTAAATTGAATATATTTAAGCTAAATGTAATTAAAATTGAAACAAAGGATAAAAAATTGAAAAGTAATCTTCTATGCCGAAACGTCTCACCTAAAACAATGACCTCTTAGGTGGCTAATAAGCACTTAAAAGGTCTCACATTTTTATGATTTGTTTCAAAAAATCGTTTGTATTAAGATAATATACGAAGAAATGATATTAGAAAACTAACTTGCGACTTTATATTTGATAAGAAAGGAATTTACATGGGTCTTTTAATATTGAAATAGACTATCTTTTTTCTTTTTGAAATACCTTAAGCTGAGTATAAATTATTAATTCGTTTATGGTTTTAAAATAATGAAAATAATAAAAAAAATTTTTCGCAATGAGGGGTAATATATGATATTTAAAATATTTTTTACAAAAAATGAACTGGGAAATTTAGAAGCATTGATTGAAAAATTGATAGAATTATTAAAAATAGTGACAACTCTAGTTATAGCGAAAGAATATACGAAATAATAAAGGAGTAAAAAATGGAAGCTATACTTAAATCAAGTATGAATGAAATATAATACGATTTATATCCTTTCGTAATTTTTATTGAAAACGTTGTAATTTTTTGTTTTTGTTTTAAAAACTTAATTTAATGAATTACTTTTGAAATAAAACAAAAATCAAATTTTGAAATACCGAATAGTTTTGTTTAAATTATAAAAATTAAAAATTCTCGAAAGAGAATAAAATTATAAAACACAAAAACTCCATATATTTACGAAATACCCAATATTTCAAACGGCAGCTTTTCAATATTTAGTAAACTCTCCTGTTTGGGTCTCTTACAATCACAAACTCAAGATCCACAATAAGCGTTCAACCCCTCCTCTCAGAAAGTCAAGAATGTCTCCACCACAAAAAAGGAATGCTAAATCCTTTCTTCCAATTTGTATACCTCCAACTGCAGTTCTGTTTCCGGCAGAAGGCAAAAAAATGTTGTTTTGACCATGCACTTAGAAATCAACAAGGGGTTGGACCGGAAAAATTCAGCAACTCTTTTTAACCAAGTCCTAGGTCCGGCTTAATCGCCTGCCTTATTGAATAATAGAATATCCTAAGAATGCGTTCCTTTTTACCTTTGCGGTAGCAAGTGGAAGGTCAGGGGTCACTAAAGTGTGAGAGCCAGGGCTGATAAAAGAGGTGGTATGTGGACAAAAGATATTTCTTGTGAAATTTTTGTGGTATACAAATGGATTTGAAGTTATTCAGGGAGCACTGATTCACCGTGACTGGTGACTCAAAACTGTCCAAGAGATCTTAAAGAGTACCCATACTTGAACTTATATTAACAATACCATTACCACTATTATTGGTGTTGATGATAAAAGAAATTATATTATTAACACAAGATTAAAGGACTAAGAATGTCAATGTCAATATTTACAGTAAAAAAAAAATACTAGCAAAAATGCCAAAATCTACATAAATATTGATACTAACAGTGGAAAACTAGTGATTAGAAAGAAAAATAATTCGAGATAAAAACCAACGTTTTTAAAAACAACGTTTTTATATGGTGGCAAAGTTTATTAGAGAAAATTATTGAAATATTAGTTAAAACTGTTAGTTATTTTTAACTTTAAAATTCACTTAAAAAGAGACATTTGTGAGAGTTTTAAAAAATTCATAATACTCATAAAATCAAAACATGCATTTGAAAGTTTGTAAGTCATTCTATTAAAAAAGAATGGGAACCAGAATTCAGAAAAAATTATTGTAATAAGACACGGCACCAAATATTGGAAACTTTCTTTCTTGCGAATGATTACTGACTAAAAGTCAGCAACCCTTACTATCTCGGAGATAGTAAAGGGGAGATACTATCTCCCCTTTGTGAGCACAAAAGGTTTACGATTCCTCATGCGGCGTGGGGAGTGCCCGGTGCTCCCAGAGGGGGAAAGAAATTTTTTCCTCAATCCTAAAAGCGCCGAGAGGAAAGAATATTTTGACTTATTAAAATTATTGAAATATGAATTAAAACTTGTCGCAAACGTCTAAATATTGCATTGTTAGGCGAGTACGAACGATTCCCAAAATTTCAAAGCTCTAGCTTGATGGGAAGTTGGTTAAATTAACGATCGAAAATTTGATGACACACACACACACGCACTCACACACACACCAAGTGAAATTCAGAAAAACGTTGTAAAAACTCATTTTTCATGATTCCAGTTCCATGACAGAAATCTCACAATGCGGTAAAAATACCAAAACCTGCATAATATATAACAATGCCAGAGTCTGTTATAAATATACAGAGTATTTCGAGACGCATGGGCAAAAATTTAATGTGTAATAGAAAACATCTAAACAAGCAATTTTCTCCATACAATGCATAGGCGGAGAGAAAGCGGCGAACCGCTAGACGTCATTGTAATGCAAAACATAAAGTGCGAATTGAGTTACACATCGTCATTTCTACCGTGGATTTCAGGAGGCATGGCGACGTACAACAATCAGGAAAAGGTCATGGCCTAAAAACTCTTGAATGCTGCCCGTGGTTTCAATACTCGATGAGGCGTGGTTGCACATCGGCCTTTCTACCGCGGTTTTCGGGAGGCATGGCGATGTACAGTAATCAGGAAAAGACCATGTCTTCTGAAATCTACGGTAGAAATGATGATGTGAAATAAAACTCACGCTTTATGCTTTCCAGTAAAACGTTATCTAGTGATTCACCGCTTGCTCACCGCCAATGCACTGCATGGTGAAAATTGCTTGTTTAGATGTTTTCTATCCCCCCCCCCTTAAATTTTTGTCAATGAACTTCGAAACACTATGTATCTAAACCAGAATCTGCATTAAGATACAAATACTGGTGTTTAAAAATTAATAAGCAGATATATATGCATTAAATTTTAAAAAGAAACACATTGGTGTTTTTAGTATTTTTATCTTCAACACTTGAATTTATATATATATCTATTTGTAAAATCTTAGGGTTAAACAACAATGAATCTAACATGTCTAATAATTCTATTTACCGAAAAAGTATTAAGAATTTTGATGAAATATCACAATATTATTGTGCTCTGATTATGAATCCAGTCTATAAGTAATACAGGTAGTTGAAACTTTAAGGGATTTAATATATTTGACGATTCGACATGTTTGAATGATACATACAAATAATAATCTAGACCAGGGGTCTGCAACTTTGTAGCCGATGGTGTGCCAAACAAATGTACCCATAGAGATGAGATGTATCTGTATGATTCAGGATGTCGCACAGTAAGAGGTATTTGAGACAATTCAATTCCCGTGGCAATGCTTGAGAAGTTAGGGAGTGGCCGCGGTAACCTAGTGGTCATGGCTTCGGATTCGTGGCCGGCGGTTTTCGTTCAGTCGCGGGTTCGATCCTTGGTCGCCAAAGACCCACTGTGTAGGCGTGGCTGATGCACGTTAAATCGGTCGGGGCCCAAAGTCCTCCCGTGGAAGTGTGTGGAAGTTTAGAGAGGGATGTAGCAGCTATGTTGTCATCCTCATCACTTGAACGAGGTTAAAAATTACGAGGTTCGTCGCCAGTAGCCTTCGTGTTGCTTCTAGTGCGACGTTAATAAAAACTAAACTAAATAATTCGAGATAAAAACCAACATTTTTATATGGGACCAAAGTTATTCAAAAAATTAATGAAATATTAGTTAAAACCTGTCGCAAATATTTAAATATAGCTTTGGCAAATGTCTAAATATTGTTCAGCCAAAAAAAAAATCGCTATGTCTGGCAATTCTTGAAATCACGCCAAGTGGTTGGGCTAAACTGCATTATTAAAAAAAATATTAGTTAAAACTTGTCGCAAATGTTTAAATATTGCATTGTTAGGCGAGTAAGAACGATTCCCAAAGTTTCAGAGCTCTAGCTTGGTGGGAAGTTGGTTAAATTAACGATCGAAGATTTGATAACACACTGATACACGCACACCAAGTGAAATACATAAAAACTAAAGTGAAGAGTTAGGGAATTGAAGCCAATATTACAGATTTTGAGTTTTATTACATATTAATTATGCATCATTTAAAAATATTTATAACAAAAATAAACAACATAAAATATATCTATTCCTTCAACATAAATAATAATTAAATAAATAATACGAATCAATATTCATTCGACCAAGAGTCTTGATAATCGCGAACATCGAACTTCCTTTTTTAGTGGCCATTTGATTGAATATGTAAGTATGAACTGTCACAATAATGAAACAAATAAATCCAAGTTGTCACAATAAAACCAAGAACAAAAAAAAAAGGAAAGTTAAGAGTAATCTATAGCGCACAACGTGCATCAAACTAAATTCTACTTTCGACTGAAATAGTATTAGTGTATCGGCGCGTCTACCCGAACAAAAGGAGAGAAAATGCGTGATATGCAGAGAGGACAAACATGGCGATTTAACTTTATCTGATGATAATTTTGTACAAATGCGTAGAGTGCCACCGAAAATTGAACCACGTGCCAAATCTGGTAAGCGTGCCATAGGTTGTCGAAGCCTGGTCAAGACTGTCAATTTTTAAAAACTAACAAATAGCTACATAAGCTGATGTTAACATTTCGTTGCTTCAAAAGGAGTAAATGCCAAAAATGCAAACTTTTGCTTTGATTTGTATTTAAATACAGATGTCAAGATTGGGATGTCAGCTCAGGTGTTAACCTCGTTATCTGATCGTGTTTCGAAATTATGAGTCATATTGACCGTCTTTTGCCTCAGGCAGGATTATAGGCAACCGGAAATATTAAATAGAATAAAACAAAAATTTCGATACAAAATATTGCGTCATAAAGCAGATATTTTAAACCAAGATTTACGAGTTTTAAAAGAAGGGAGGAGCCCCCGTAGCTCAGACGAGGAAAAAAAAATCAGATACAAGTGATTTTAATTTCATACTGAGACGGCATCTATTACCTGATTCATCTGTCATCTTAAATGTTATTCTGATTATAAGATTTAAATTTTAACTTAAGTTCAAGCATAGATCAAGTTAAGAAAATAATAAATTCCATTAAGAACTTATGTTTATTAACTCCTCTAATAAAGAGGAGGAGTGCTCTCAAACATTTTAGTTTCTTTATACGCGAGATCAAACAAGTTCTGTAATCTATCGAAGAATACTCTTACTGGAATAAAATGCGAGTACCTCCTGCAATGGCTCTGACAGCGTTGAGTCGTAATCTCCCCTAACCCGCTATACACACGAGAATACTCCACGCACATCTCACTCTAATACTCTTCTTATTAACGTAACCTCATTTCTCTGTCGCATTAATACAACTTGATTATATCTATTCATTCAACTTCCGAAGTTAACTTAATTTACATTCCATCTGATTGTGAAGAAGGTGATGACTGAAATATGAAATAAAAAAAAATGTTAGTTGGAGGGGAAAAAATCCCGAATAGCCCATGTTACAGTGCTCCTTTCTATCATGAAACATATGCAATTGATTCAAATAATGTTAGTTTTGTATTTATGTAGTTATCAAAAATAGTCACAATTAATCTCTATTCCGCTGCAGTGTACGAAATTCGCAACCTTTCCGACAGGTTAATGTAACCCCACTAACTAAAAATTCTTCTTCAAAATAACACGCCTTTAATCAATTTCTCTGTATTACAACTATATCCACGTTGCGCGAAAACCTTGAAAAACAAACAAGATATGTACACAGAGAATCTCCTCTTATTCAAATCCCAGTAAAGAAGGTGAAGTGATAAAGATAAGAACGGTATTTGGTGAACCAGATTGGGAACCTGAAGAGCAAGCGTCGCGTCAACAGGCCCCGGTGAACACGCAGTTATCGTTGAAAAGTGGGATTAAGCGGCACCACGCTGGGACGCAGCATGAAATCGCTCGGCGTTCCCTCTTAAATACTCAACAATCCGCAAACATGGGTACTTCAATGGGAAAAACGAAGAGGATGGGGGGAAGAAATGGCAGATATTTTCAGTGGCACTCCCCTTTCTGAAAGCTCTCTTCTATTTCGAAGTTTAGTTTCTTTTTTCCCCCTTCTCTTCCCCTCCACACCTGACTGGAATGTTTATTTCCACATTTGCGAGATGAAACTTACGGAGATGAGACAAGCATTTTTTTCGCTCTCCCGACGCTCGTATTGCGGAGGCGGCTTTTGCAGCTCAGGAAATGAAGGTCGCACGTTGTTGGCGACTTTTTGGAGACGATTTGTGTTCGTTGTTTATTTTTCTGTGTCATTAGTTTTCGTTTCATTTGTTACACTCTCTTCAAAAGACTTTCAAACTGCCGCCGAGTCTTGCGTAACAGTTGTTTGATGTTCCGTTTGAATGAAGCAGAAAACAGGATAAGGATTAAGTAGTAAAAGTAACTGAAACAAAACATGGATGACCCAGTTGGTTGATTTAACATCGCTGTAAATCCTCAAATAACTGGCCGTGAAGCAGAAGATAGGATACGGAGGGTTAAGCAGAAAAAAGTAATTGAAACAAAACATAGATATCTCATTGGGTTGATTTAAAGTCTCTGTATTCTACATGATGGCATAAACAACTGATAATGAAGCAGAAGCTAGGATGAGGATGAAACAAAATAAGTAATTTATGGAAAATATGGGTATAATAGTTGGTTTATTTAACGTCGCAGCGTTCTGCAAGATGGCAATTTACTGACATTGAAGAGGATGATATGATAAAGGTTAAACAGAAAAAAGTAACTGAAACAAAGCATGGATGACCCAGTTGGTTGATTTAACATCGCTGTAAATCTACAAATAGCAAATGGCCATGAAGAAGATAGGAAAAGGAGGATTAAGTAGAAAAAGTAATTGAAACAAAACGTAGATATTCCAGTTGATTGATTTAACATCGCTGTATTCTACATGATGCCAATAAACAACTGATAATGAAGCATAAGATAGGATTAGAATGAAACAAAATAAGTAATTTAAACAAAATATTGATATAACAGTTGGTTAATTAAGCGTCGCTGCATTCCACAAGATGGCAATTAACTGACATTGATGCGGATATGATACGTGTTAAACAGAAAAAGTAACTGAAAACATAGATGTCCCATTTGGTTGATTTACTGTCGTTGTAAATCTACACGACGGCAGTTTAACTAACGACCTCTTTAAGACTGTCTTTGCCTTATTTTACTGTGTAAGAATAAATACCGGTAGTATTTATTGTTACACAGTAAAATAATATTTGTTGCGATTAAACGTTTTTAGTAGTTAATACCGGTAGTTTAAGGGATTGAAAAAATGTCTTAACACAAATATTAAATTCTTTATACTATTCTATAATGAACCAAAAAGGAAGCTGTCTCCTTCGCAAAAACTCTTCATACCATCCCACCTCCAATTTACATAGATAATAAACAAATCCTATGGTCTCAGTCAGCCAAATATCTTGGAATAATACTTGAAGACGTCTCAACTTTATGTAACACATATCACACATTCAAGAAAAATTCCGAAAAAAGAAAATTTTGACAAAAATGAGACTTTAAAGGTGAACGGATACTTTACATTTTAAACTCAATAAATTAATTTTAATAAATTAAACTCAATAAATTTTTAATTCAATAATCCTTATTTTAAATTCAGTAATTCTTTATTTATCGAAAGCATCCACCTAATTGTCATAGGCACATGGAAGTTATCAAGTTGAACTCAGACGGAAGTTTAAAGTCAACAGGGCTGAACATTCTATCAACAATCTTCACTATGAACAGTTGATTTTATTGTACTACACATTTCTGATTGAATCAATCCATTTTTGTTCTGTAGAAAACTTATTCTGCATTTCTACTCTTAGATTTTAATGCTTAAATCCTTAATAAAGCATTTCAATTCGCTATTAGATAAACGTGGATAAACCTGTAAAAAAGAAGGGCAGAAACTTTTTTTTTTTTTCTCAAAATTTGTTGCGATTAAACATTTTTAGCCATTGACTCTTTAACCCCAATTACCTTTGGTGGATTCAGGATATGATTAAGAATCACCTACCACTAAGTTCGTTATTGTAACTAGTCAACAACAGTCCATATTTTTTAAATGGTTACATTTATTTAATCTTATACCATTTTATCCTTCATGTAAAATTTGATTTCTACGCCGTCCACATTTTTGTAAAAGCGTTTGTTTTAGTGTTAGCGATGGAGATTGATTATCACCACAGTGGTTTTCGTTTTTAATTTTTTAAAAATTAAACAACAATGTACTTACAATTGTAAGAATTAAATTTGTATGCTATATTTTTTTTGGTATGATTTTCCGGTACTTATCCATTTCGCCGGCGCAAGCGATAAAATCGCCAAAAATGATACACACGACGCCAAATGGAAAATGTGTTTACTTTGTATTGTCGCCAATAAAAGTCTGCTTGGCAAGATTTGCGCCGGCGAAATGGAAAAGTACGGATTTTCCTACTTTAATCAATAATCGTTTCAGTGTTCGAATTCTAAATTGTCACCATTTGGATTCCGTGGTTGGATTTGAGCTTTTCCCTAGCACTTCGATTTCATAAGCATTTTTTCATTCTTGAAATTTTACAATAAAGTAATCCTCACAGGGGTTTGTTATGAAAATTCTATGGCCTTAGATTCATTACAACAGTATAATTCTAATTTAACTATAGTATGCAAATGTATTGGCTTTCTTAATTAAGTACTTTTAATTTGTTGAATTCGAAAATGATTTTTAAAAAGATTTCAATATTTATAATAAAAGTTTTTGTTTCGGTCAGTAGCGCTTAGTTACTGATACATAATATGTTCAGACACAGTGTGTGTGTTAATTATTTCATTTATTAAAGAAACGAATTGAAAAGAGAGCCGTGGAAATTATTTTAAGAAATGATTCATATTTCTCAACTAATACATCTTAATTTATAAATACAGAGGAATCCAAAAGAAAAATTACGTTAAACAGGATCAAATAAAATAAATTTTTTTAAAGTTGTGAGACCGTCATTTTCCCCACGCCCTTTTCATAGCATGTCTCTGATATACTCGTATATTCTTCCTAATTTCTTTTTCCGCAGGCTCAAGGCAAGGATACAAGCTTATATGATGTTGCAGTGCGCTGATTTTCAATAAATATTTTTAAAATATAAAACTTTACGCATTATAAATAATTTAAAATATTTATTATTTATTTAATTCATAATCTTTGTATGGCGGTTATATTTATGAAAATGGCGCCCATGTTAGGTCTTTCAGTCGAAATTTAGAAATGTTTGAATAAGGAGCAAGAAAATTATATTTATTTTATAAAATGAGTTCGGTTTTTACTGCTATCAATATTAAGATCAATATCATTGGAGAAATATAAAAGTTTCCGTAAAATTCGGATTTTAAATAAAGCCATTTACACTACGGTGAAGAAATCTGGGAAAACCGTTAGTCAACATTCAACACAATCAACTTGACTCACGTTTTATTCAGGTGAAGTACTTTCGAAACTTCACAGAATGTCGCGAGAGAGAATCGCAATTCACTATTCCTTCACAGAATTTCCCATGTCTTCATCTCATTCAACAATCGAAATCTTTATCCACGGTTCTCTTTTCTTTCTTTCCTAGATCTCTCAAATCTCGCTTCTACTTCGTAAATCCAAACCACTTAAATACCTGCACATAGCGCAACCCGCATCTTACAGGGGTGCGGCTATCCGCGAATAAGTTTTTAAGAAAACTCCAAACGATAAATCCGTAGTTCCCACACCCTCTTCTTCCCTACTAGACTACGCGTGTGGCTCCCAGAAAAGTGGGGGAAAGGGGGCAATATTAAGAAAGGGGCATGAAAAATTGGGAGGTGGGGAGATCAGTTGAGAATATCCGGTGGGGGTTTTAGGTTACTTTTTCTTCCGCCGCAAAGACGAATTTTAGGCATCAATAGACCGTTTTTTTCCTACCACAGTCCCCCTCTCAAGAAGTTATTTTTGGTATTATTTATTTATATTTTTTTAACTTTCTCGTTTGAGACAGGAAATGAGTTTTGCTTCTTTTATTTTTTTTGTTTCACCTTTTGGTAAGAGGAAGAAAGTTGTAACTGTGGTACTTGTTCGGTGTGTTGAAGTTTGAGAGCTTTAACCTGACGAAAAATTGTCACCCACCCCTACTACTTTATGAGTTGAGCATAAAAGTGTCCACTATGGGGGAAAGAGGTACCAAGAATACCAAATAAGATTTTCTTTTGATATTGTTGAAAACTATATATGACACTCATTCCTAAATAAGAAAGGAATGATTTAAAAAAAAAAATGTTGCATTAATATTCTTAAATCTTATCACACTTGAAGGGATAAAATTATTCAAAAACTTATCTATGCTCAAAAATAATGAAACTTTGTAATTGCAGCTGAGAGAGAGAGAGAGAATGCTTAGATTTTTTTTTTTTTTTAAAGTAACAAACTCTTTTAGAAACATTTAAACGATATATCTTGCATTCAGACAATTCGAGAACATCTTTAATAAAATAAAAAAAAAATTACAGATGTTATATCATATAACAAATACAATAGGCAATTCCTAAGCTGACTACCTAGGTACTATAAAACCAGAATTGGCCTTGTTACGAAATGACTATTTAAACCAAATTACATGAAGTTACATTTTGCTTCATAAAGTGTACATTTTATCGTTCATAAATTACAAATAGAGACATTTATCGTACCATTTGAATATTTATATAATCAAAATAATCATGCTAAGATATTTTAAAGTTGTTATTATTATTATTTATTTATTTATTTTTTGCATCTCAACTGTATGCACATTTTTAGTTTTAGCCGTCATTATATCCCCGAGAAAAAAAAATGTAAGCAGTTCTAATTAATTAGAAATAATTTTACACACTTTTCACACACACATACACGCACAAAATGTAAGCAGTTTTCATTAGAAACAATTTTACACACTTTTCTCCCATGAAACAGTTACAATATCCGTGCAGTAAGTACCCTATTGAACGGAATATATCAGTTGTTCTCCAATGTTGGATATATGCTTAGGAACTTAAAAAATGAAACTGAAACATTTCTCATAAAATATAAAGATACTTCGTCACTGAAGATATCGATTAAATTGCATTATTCATTTGATAATAATTTTTAATATACATTAAAAATATTTAATCAAAGGATTTGATTTTATTGCTAGAAATGAACTGCTTAAAATAGTATTTTACAAGCTTAAATCAGTTTGGGAATTACTGAAATAATGCTCCATCTTACTTATTCATGTTTCAATTAAAAATGGAATTTCCTCTTCATTGCATATCTCTTATTTTATTCTGCAATTTATATTAAATGCAAGAAGCTATAGGTTTATATTCCACCACTGCGTACAGTTGCAATGACAGACATTGCAACAGTACGCAGTGAACGGAATTTTCACATTTTTGCGAAAAATTATCTAAAAATTGATTAATTTATTATTTGAAATTCATAAGTTCGAAAAGTTCATAACCATATTGATTAATAGACGAGTGAGGTTATGGAATAATCGAACACCAAGGGTCCTATAATCTTTGAAACGTGCCAGTTATTGGAATATATCAAACATCAGTTATATTTTCCGCTCTGTTCCAACCAAATGATCTGTTATTTTTTCTTTTTTCTATTATGTTAGAAATTTAGTTATTTAATTGAAAGCTAACTTCGCTCAATGTCAGAAAGTCTGCACCAAACTGACTAAACATTTTCAGACATATAAATGTTCCAGTAAATGTATAAATTCACAGCGTAGTAACAAATACAATTGTTTATTATATCGCGTATTGAAAATTCAGAAACGTTTGAAAAATACGCATTCCGTTCACTTTAATATGTGAAGTATATACAATTAGTATTACAGTATAGGTGACAAAATAAGGAACACACTTTATCCCCTTCTCCCAGAAAAAAAAATAATGGATTGATTTAAACAGAAATGAGCAGCATAATAAATATGTGATTATGAAATCCTAATATAATAATAACGTTGAAGAATTTTTCTAAGTTAAAAAGTTTTTGTTTATTTATATATATATGTGTGTGTATTACATATATATATATATATATATATATATATATATATATATATATATAT
>BMAW01107600.1:144240-171504 GCA_019974015.1 Nephila pilipes
ATATATATATATATATATATATATATATATATATATATATATATATGTAAGAAGTTGTTGTTTATTATAATGCATATTATTTGAAGTCAAACAAAAACATTTTGTAAATGCTCATTTTCCCCGTTAAACATGTAAACATTTGTTTATTTTTACTTAAACATGGTTTGATTGTTAAAGTATTTGAAGTGGAGTCAATGAATTATTGCACGACCAAGAACCTTCGACCTTTGATATTTGCCAATGATTCGAATATACAAAACTTTTACTAACCAAACTATCCGTTATTTTGTTCCTGTTGTGTTAGAAATTTCGCAGCTTCATTGAAGACTATCTTCTCTTAGTGTCAAAAAGTCTACACCAAGTGGGAAAACATTTTCAGGTACATAAATATTCACATTTATAATAAATTCGTGAAGTATTACGGTAGAGGAGACGTTATGTGGAACACATTTTATTAAAAAAAAGGGGGGGGTGATTCAGACAGAAATGATTTGGTTAATAAAATATGATTCAATTTTCTACAGTGCAGTGAATTCAACATACAATATCAATATTTGAATATTTTATCCAAAAAACTGTTTTGAATTTGTGTACTGTTCTTTAATTACTATACGAAGGCAGCTTTGAAGAGCGGGCAGCGATATTAGAACGGAGAAGGATCAGAAAGTTCATACATTATCCAAAATTTCTGTAAAGATAGAGGATTAATTTCTCAATGTACATTCTAATACATGTACATCTAATTCCTTTTACTTTGAATTTCATCCAAATTGCGCAATTTTAAACAAGACGTAATCCTACATCTTCCTATGGGAAAAAGATGACGGTAAAACCACAGCATACTAGTCAAATTAACAAACCATAACAATTGGTTGATCTTTTACAAGTTAAGAACCAGCTCAACTCTCCCATGGTGAGTTACAGTTATTCCAAATAATCGCCCACTTACACCGTTCTAGGCTACTAAAGAAGCGTGAACCCGATGCAATGTCAAACAAACGATTTCAGTTCGCTTGGAACAGATTATTCAATTCCCCCCTCCCCTTTTACGATAAGGAACATCAGACGATAATGGGCGCGTAATCCCCTAAATCGTTTGAATCGTCAAAGCAAGACCATCTACATGTAATCTGCCGACCTAGAACTTGGGGAAGATTCGAACAAAAGGAGTTCGAATGTTATTTCTGTTCACATCCAGTGATTCCACTATCCTCTACGAACGAATGAATTCGAGAAAACAATGCGTTGGGGAGGTGCGGTGTTGTTCGATTCTGTGGAGCGTAGAGATCTATCTACCAACCTTTCGCCCCCCCCCTCACCATTCCGAGATTTTGATTAGTTTTTTTTTTTGTGAAGAGAGAAAAATTATCTTTCACACATGGATTCATCTGGTAAAGACAATTATGTTCTTAAGTAAAACGCATTGAGGTAGGCAAGAAAATACTTTGAGAGCAATCTTTTTCTTCCCAGGGGGTGAACTTCGGAAATAAAGAAAAAAAGAATGTTTTCTTAAAAGAGAATGCGGTTGAGTTAAAGTGCTTTTTGGTTTTTGTTCGTAGCCGATCGATCTTAGTGACTTTTGAAGTAATACAGGAACAAACACGTGGGAATGAAGACACAGTATAGACAAGGAGCAGAGGTCCGATTGGTTTTGTATGCTTTTCGCTTTGGTTCATCGAATCGAAACGACGAGAAACAAGAATTGGAATCTCGGAAAATATGTTTTCGTTTCCTCTGGATTCCGATAGTCTCTACTTTCTCTTTTTTAAAATTATTGGCTAGTCATGGTATCATAAAGTTTTAATCATTAACTAAGGTAACCAAAATATCTGTGCTTAAAATTTATTCGGCTTATTGATTGATCTTTACGTACAAAATTTTGTCAACTACAGCAATTCGTGGTGATTTTTTTCCGTTCTAGGAAGCCGTATTACACAGATAAATCGATTTACATATTTTTTTTTAGAGATTCGATATATTATCTATAATTTTTTAAACATTCAACCAAGGAGGAATGAAGTCAATTTTTAATCTTTTTTCTAGTAATCTCTCAGACAGTTCTGGAAATCCTTATTCCATTTCGTACTTTCTCCCCCCACTTCTCTCCCCCTCCTGAATAGCATGAATATTTCCACCTTTAAAAATCGTTTGATATTTAATCGATGAATAGTCATACGATTTTGAATCAATGATTTATGCGCCATTAAACAAATATGCAGAAAAAATTATGATATAAACAAAAGAGAAGCGTTCTATGTATTAAATCTCCTTGATACCAGTCTCATAAAAGTAACTATATTTTGCATGTGTTGCACAGATAAATATACATATTTAGGGAATCGATGTATTTCAATGATGGATATACATTCCGTAAGAAAAAGAATCTTTTTTTATTACTTTTTTTTCGAGCAGTCTCCCAGATCGTTCTGTCGTTACGAGAAATTTTCGGTCACAACAATTGAGGTCAAATTTGAAGGTTTAATCGGATCGTTTGCAATTATATAAGATGTTATTCCTTCAAATACATTTAAAACTGTACTGTATACAAGTATCTTAAAAATTATTCTACTTTACTTGTTAATGCAAAAATTCTTTGATTTAATCAGCCTTATAGAGCAGAGTATAATCAATGGTTAGATTTTACATGAGGATAAAAAGTAGAAAATTATTTACATCTTAAAGTTATTATCAGGTGCTATTGTTTTGCTGATGTATCAGATACGAGCTAAGTTATCATAAAATGTAAGACATTTTTCTTACCTGGCAAAATTCAAAATTTATGTTTTCTGATTGTCGGTACTTTAGCTTATGCAGAGTAAAATTTTTGTCATTCCGAATCCCGGGATAGACTTCGTTTTACTTGTAACAGTTTTATTATAAACTTAATAAGCAAAGAACAAAGAAATATCATTCTGTTTACCTTTTCATGTTAATTAGTTCTTCAACTACCATGAAGGAAAATATAAAATAGTTAAGAGAAAAATATGTACCAAAGATACTTCTGAATTTTTACTGAAAATTTTCGTGAAACAGACAATTTCTCATTTTTGTCGATAATTACAGCAAATCGAAAAACCTATAACTTCCTACAACATTAAAATAAATAAATAAAAAATACATTTAATGAAAGAATACCAATTAATTCATATAAATACGATAACAATAAATTGTTAGAAGTACAATTTCTAAAAAAAAAATATTTCCTTCGAGAGCCTGATTTTGTTTTTATTGCGGCCAAGAAGAGCTGAGCTGCAAAAAAATACTTTTTTCAAATTATAAAAGCGAAAAAAAAAAAAAAGTTTCATTTTTGCATAAATATTAATTACTGTTTCCTTTCTTTAAAAATTACTCAAATTTGAAATAAAATAAATTCGAATTGAAACACAAAACGTGGAAAATAACAATAAAGAAAAAGTTACAAAGAACAGATTTAGTGTGCTTTTTTTTTTACAATTATTATTAAATTACTCAAATATAAGAATTAAAGTACACGATGAAATGTCGAAAAAGGGACAATAGTAAACTTCCGATGTTAAAATTAAGCGAAGCAATAAATCATTTAATTGAATATATTGAAGCTAAATGTAATTAAAATTAAATCAAATGATAAATTATTAAATTGAATATTATATCAGCAGCATGAAAATAAAATTGAAGCAAACGATAAATTATAAAATCGAATATTATATCAGCTAAATGTAATTTAAATGATAAAAAATTATCAAATTGAATAAAGTTAAATGTAATTAAAATTGAAGCAAACGATAAAAAAAATTGAAAAGTGATATGGTTCGCCAAAAGTGATCCAACTAAAACGATAGCTCTTTGGTAGGCTAAAAATCCGGAATACCTGGAGAAATTTTACTGAGCTAAAATTTTAATAAATTTCCCTAGAGAAACGCTATTAAGTTAGTAGTTTTCAGATTTCCCATCTCTATAGTAAACCTTTTAAAGTTGAAAACAGATACATTTAATAGCAAGAATAATATAGAGGGTAAGATTAAATCGATATGATTGAAACCCAATAGTGGAAATCCTGAAAATTAAAACGAAAGACCTGTTATTTTGTTCAAAAATCCTTTTCAACCAAAAAAAGAAAAACCAGTA
Source organism: Nephila pilipes (assembly GCA_019974015.1). Taxonomy (NCBI): domain Eukaryota; kingdom Metazoa; phylum Arthropoda; class Arachnida; order Araneae; family Nephilidae; genus Nephila; species Nephila pilipes. The sequence continues at coordinate 148,348 of BMAW01107600.1, forward strand.
ATATTCCCAACTACGCATTCTAAAGTCATTTATCGCATAAACTGCATGACGATACGTCATCCTATTTTTACATATACGACGAGTAGGAAAAGAAAAAAAAAATCGAGGATAAAATGGGTAAAAAGGTCAAGTTCTAAAAGGGAGAAATACTTTCCCAAAACAGAGTCGCAACGCCTGTCCGTGAACTTGCTGAGACATGCCCAATTGATACACTCTCGACGTAAACAGAGAACCACGTGCTCCCGTTTCAAGCTCATACTTTCATATTTATTCATAATTGCAATTCTATGAGTCAAATCTAAGATAGTAAGAAATCCAGTTGTAAGGTCAGTCGTCATCGGTTATTATAGTTATCATTGACATGTGCAGGAAATTCGAAATTTTATTTGCGTCAGAATAGAATGCAAGCGTGACAAATTTTATTATTAGCTCTCATAAACTCCCAAATTGTTTGTTTAATATTGTAATTCTTCTTTTGTCGCAATGGTTACTTTATTTTTATTATTTTAAAAGCATTATTTCGTATGTTTAGTAGTTGAATATGTTTTCGCCATTTTAGGCTTTACTTGAATTTAAATATTGAATTTATATTTATTTGTATATATTAGCATGAATTGTAATATTTATTATTTATTGAATAAATATATTTTGTATATATTAATTTAATTGTATATATTTACATGAATTGTAATATTTATTATTTATTGAATAAATATATCTTGTATATATTAATTTAATTTTATATATTTACTTGAATGTATTGCCATTTTAGGTTTTGATTAATAATTTTATAGGAGTTATGCCACATTTTTGGGTAAAAATAGGGGAAATCTAAAATGATTTCTGAATAATTAAAAGAAAAGAACATTTACATTTTTACGAATTTTAGTTTTGTAGAATTTACCATAATTATTCCTCAAATATGGTTCATAAAATGTCTTAAAATATACAAAATAAGTGGAAAAAAAAATTGAAAATGAGAATAAATAATTATAATGATATTTCACGATTACTCCTTAGACAGCTTATTTCACGATTTCCACGTGCAATTAAAACTGATTTTTCTGGGCATCTATTCCCACGATCTAAATCAACATTTAGAAAATTATGCAACACGTTTAAACTCCCAAATATATGTAGACGTAAAATATATGATAAAAAATACACATTTTTTGAAGCGATTTTGTAAGAATTTAAGTTAAAATAATTCAAAAATATGTTTAATGGTAGATAATGGTAACAAAGCTTTATAAATAATTATTAAATACCATAAATTTTAGCTACGTATGAAAGTAAAATATTTTATTAAAAAACATTGAGAGGATTTTGGATAATAATTAGGTGGTATTTAATTGCTTTTTTTAATTTGTTATGTATTAAAATACTGTTTTAAGCTAGCTATCTCTGGAGTATAATAAAAAAAATTGAATAATGGCTTCATCTTGTTTTTCATGCATGCAATATATTCTCTATTTTGTAAGTGTTAATTACTTTAATAATGTCTTTATAAACTAAATTACTATTTGCCAGCATTCAAAGGGCATAGTATTTTACGAAAAATGTCAATCCCTGATTACTTAGAATTTATTCTAGTGTCATAGGAACTATATTTTATTACCTTAATAGCGTGATTCTCTTTTCAATATGGAATACGTGGTAAATTTAGAGGGAGGCTCCTAATCAAAATTAAGGCAAACTTTTTTTTTCTCATTTTTGTTAAAGGTAACAAACAATATTCCTCTCCTTTCTTAGATCTGAAAATTTAAAAAACCTGAAATCGATTTTTATGCCAATTTTACCGATAAATTTTTGAATCTGTTTAATTAAGAAACATATTATGAAATACGACTTGAGAATGAAAATCGATATATTTTAGAAAGAGAGAGAGAAAAAAAGATACCCATACCAACATGAGAAATGTGCAAAAAGCAATGAAAATAAATAATAATAGGAAAAATAGTAATTTGAAGGTGCAACAAAAATATAGAGGGAGGTAGACTTTCAGAAATGACGGAGAGACTGAAACTTATCATACAATTGCGTACAGCCTTATTCTCGACTATATACACAATGGCGTACCTATGGGGGTGGAAAAGGGACATATGCTCTCCCCAAGATTTTTTTCTCGAAATTAAAATACTTTAGAATAATTATTTTATCATACCGTTAAAGATATTCGAAATTTTGAATATCTTTTTTTTTCTCCGCATGCTTACATTTTTTTTTATCACGAAAAGAAAAAAGAAGTTCACCCCTAAAAAAATGCAACCCCTAAAAATGCGAATGTTTTTCTCATGGTATCTTAATTATTTTTTAAATGATCTTTACTCTTCAAATTTTTTTATCTTGAAAAAACTATATCAAGCCTAGTACATTTTTAAATAGGAAAAGTGAGAATAATATGGCGTATATAGTATATATCTTGCTATTTCGAACCTCACTCAAGAGACGAAGGCGACACCTGAGTTGCCACCTTTATCTCCAAATTTCCACACCACGCCACGGGAGGACTTTGAGCCACGACAGATTAAACGTGTATCAGTCCCGGTTATACGGTGGGCCTTTGTGGCATCAATGCTTGAACCTATGACTTGACGGAAACAGCCGGCCGCGAGTACGCCACCATGACCGCTAGGGGCTACCGCGGCCAACATCTGAAAACACTTTCCTAAGCAATAGTTTTCAGAGAAATTTTACATACTCAAAAATTGAAGATCAGTGCAAATTATTTTAATTTGAATTCGAAAAGGAGCCAATGTTTACAATACTTTTATGTGTAGTTATAATGAATAGAAAATCCTTAGAATATACTATCATTAACTTAATTCATTGACCAATAAACCACGAAAAAAATATAGAAAATTTAACAACATTGTAATTACTAAAACCAAGCTGATATGATTACAACATAGTAATATTTTCAATATTCTTTTTCGCAGTTTATTAATTAGCAAATTTAGTTAATGTTAGTTTATTCTAACGATTTTCTTTTTGGATAAATGGACCATCTCGAACTGGTTATTAGATTTATGGAAAAAGAAGCTTTAAGAGCGCTAGAAAGAAGCAGTATAGAAATATGTATTTGAAAGATACGTTTGAATGCTAAATGTATTTTTAAAGCATTAATTATTATTTTACTAACTAACACCGTCATTAAGTAAAATATAATTTGTTTCAGTTTCTTTTTCTAAAGTTCTGCTTGCTTCTAAATATTGAGGTATGTGCCTATCTTCGGAGCATTTTCTTTTTTCAAAAAAGAAAAAGAAAAGAAAAAAAAATATAAGTGTTTGAAAAAAAGAAATTTTTGTCAAACACTTATATTTTTAGTTACAATTGCTCTATAAAATGGTAAATTCAAAAGTCATTTTTATGAACTTTTTATTTATTTATTTCAAATTTTGGCCATATTTGTAATATTTAGTAAAAATTAACATTTATGCTCAAGTTCATATAACAAATTCTAATTAATATATTTCAATTTTTTGTTTCAACAATATATTTAATATACATATATCCGTGTTATGAAGCAGAAAAAATGCAATTATCTCTTCAACTTAAAAAATTATTTAAAAGAACTTATAAACACAACATGATTTTAAAAAAAAAAAAAAAAAATATATATATATATATATATATATATATATATATATATATATATAAATAGCTCCAAAATAAATAGTTATATACTTATAAACTATGTTTGAGATTCACAACATACCTAGACATATACAGATCATTGTGGTTAAATTTTATTTGAATAAAGAAAGTGCTTTTTAAGAAATGAAATTTTTCGAAATAAAAAAATATTTAAATAGCAATTTTCCAGAAAATGCAAATAAAAATTCTAATGTTTCTTAGAAAAAATATATATTTTCATCGATGCATTAACTAACTAGCATGGAAACAAATAGAAACCATTTTTGAAATCTTAAATATGTGGGCTTTAATAAAAAGTAATAAAGAATCTCGAAAATTTTCAAGAAAAAGGCGATTTTTGGGGAGGCACATACATACCTTAAGTACTATTTTTTAAATCAAAGTGAACCACTACCCAAACAAATAGAATGACTAATTTATTAAGAGCCATTAGAGGTTAAAGAAAAAATTGACAGAGGACAAAGTCAAACATTTTGGGAAGCAGATAAAAAACATGCAGCCTCCGCAAATTGCATAATAGGACAGTCCTCTCAAAACGTTTATTTTTGCCAACACAAGTCACTAAACTCTTGAAGAAATGTCAGGAGTCATGAGATTTCTTACACGCATAAGGTCGGACTGCGAAACATAGAGCTTTTCACACATGATAATGCTATCGGACTGAGAAAGCAAGATTGCGTTCCTAAAATAATCACAATAAAATCTATTGCGACAGATTTCAAATAAACAAGCAGAGTTCTTTGAAAGAAACAAGTAGAAACACGAAAATGATGATTAAACATGTTTTTAATAGAGAATAATTCTAGAACAGCGACTGACATACAGGAATGTTATTCCTATAAAGTGAAAACTATTCCAACTTAACCGTCGAGGAATGCACGAGAGTAAAAAAGTGTCAAAAAAAGGATGTTGTCACACACACTAAAAAAGACACGAACTCCATCATCATAGAATATAAATTGACCCAAAAAGTAATAAAGAAAAAAGCTTTTTTTTATTAATAAAATATTTAAAAGTATTTTCACTGACGAAATAATTAGTTACTTATCAAGAAATGTAGCGTTTATTCAATATATATCCTAAACGTTGGTCATTTGCTGTATTGTCTCTCTCTGTCTTTGCATCCAACATTGTATTGCAATAAAATCACAGGACTATGTCCTTTCTCCTTTGAAAAAAGCCATTGTCCCATTTCATTCTTAAATTAAATTTATCCTTCACTCTTGGAAGAAAAAACACGACTCACTCTAATATTCGTTTACACATTCAATACAATATATATATTTAATGATTAACTATTACGCCATTTTTTGATAATAATGCCATAGAAATGGGTATATTTATATTTGAAAACTATTTCTCTTTAAATTTATCTATAATCTAGAACCCTCCACCCGATTTTAAGAAGTTTTCTGGAGCAGAAAAGGTGGCGATCAGAGTCTTAAGGTAATAATTTATTTTCAGAGCCGAAAATATTTTTAAATATAACTATAAATTATAGAGCAATGGAAACATTTATTTTTCGAAATTTATAAGCAGAAAGTCTTTTATGTAACGTTCTTTCTCTCTGTCTCCCCCTCCCCTTAATTTCCAATTCGAAAGTTTATTTTCGAGACATTATGTCATTTTACCACTTTCGCACCTTCTTTCAGTTTTTAAATCTAAAAAGAATCCCGAAAAAATAGCTAAAACACACACCTATCCTAAAGGAACTCGCAAAATATTCGCATTTCCTACACTAAAAACATTAAAGTTGCATAAACACTGATAATTCACTGGGAAAAAAAAAAAGACTGGTTCTATTTGTATGAATGAACAGGACTCAAACTTGGAGAACACTTTTTCCGGTATTAAAATGTTTTTATACATATATAAGTTTTTCACCAGATCGTGACCTTGAAATTTTGAAGCATTCAGTAAATAGGCAATTTTTAAGTTCAAAACACACTAATCATTCTAGTACGAAATCTCAAACACATTTTACACGCCAAAAATATTTTATTATGATTCAGATATAAACGAGAGCGCATAGTGCATTAATACATGCGATTGTATGTGACACTTACATATTATTTCGTATGGTATTGATTTTGGGACACTTTAAACCTGAAAAGGCTTTCTTAATTATTTTTAAAATTATAAAAAACAGCCTAAATCCAAAGAAACAAATAAGTAACCTTTTAAAAACATCCGGAGAGAGTATTCTTCACAATAACGCACAGTTTTTATGGAGTATGCATTTAAGTATATAAAGTCATTTAAAACGACGTAATTCTCATAATTTTCTATTAATGCAATCCGAATTCATTGTCATTGGCGTCGTCCCTACATTTTTAAATTGTATTACATCATGTACATGCTAGACAAAATTCGTTATTCATGTTGCATTCATTTCGTGAACTTAAATAAATGATTGTGCTTCCTGAGGCTAAATAAGTATTAGTTTATTTTTTAAAGTAAGATTTGCTGATTTGGATATTATAAATTAATCAAAAATCTGTCACAAATTTAGACAGGGGGGGGGGGGGGAGAAGAAAGAGGGTAGAAACTCTGTTCAACATTTTAATCTATTTGTCCTTCTATAGTCCCACGCGTCTACATATAAATGTATAGCACCACATCATAAGCGTATAATTAAAATTTAATATTTCATTTATCATTCAGGGCACGCGCTAATCTTGTTTCGTTCGTGTGTTTTTACTTAATATAGATAAGAGGAGCCTCGGCTTTTGAAGAACAGATGTAAATGCTAATACAAAGATGCTTCGCCTTTAATTGGTGTTTTATTTTTGATACATATTAACATTCAATAGATACATTAACTTCGGATTTTAAGAATAATTGTTAAGTGATCATTGAATGCATTCTTTGGTATTATGTCTATAATTTTCAAAGATATCCATGAATAATTAGTCCAGAAAATGCATTGATAAAGAAAAAGCAACATAAAAAAAATGTAAAATGAAGAATTTAAATTTTAATTATTTGTATGACAACAAATGAAATAAACCCCCTATATTTAGAGATTACATTATTTACGGTCATAAAATGGGAATAGAAACCCATTATCTTACTATACATACAGAAATTGGATTACAAAGTTTATTTTTTCAAGCAAAAATAGTAAAAGAAAAAATTCATGTATATCAGTACATGTAAAAAAAAATATGCTGAGCTAAATAAAAAAAAATAATACATGATAGTTTAAAAGGATTAGTAAGAAGTTTCCCCCTCCTTTTATCTCTTACATAATACTGTCTTTTATCATGTATATTTCCCTTAGCAGATTATAGTTAAAATTAAATTTTTAAGCTAAAAAAATAACATCAAATTAATTTTTCGTGGTAATTTATTTAGCCAGCCGAAAATTTTCATTTTTTTTATAACTCTTAACTTCGCCTATTAATTTATCATTAACAGGACGCATCTGCATTTTGATAAGATAAAATAAAAACATAAAAAAATGTATCTTACCTGAATAAAAAACACTAAAGATGACCAAAACGTTGAGTAAACATCTAGGATCCATGGAGTAAGACATTTTGTTCTTTTAAAACTTTTTTCCCACAGAAAAATTTCAGTCACCAAACTTGCAGCACCAGGATTTTTAATTTTTACTTTAGATATATAAACAATCTATCAATTTATAAATTCAGTTTTTTTTCCAAGTTGTGTATTTCCAAATATATTTAAAAAATCGCATCCAAGGATAGCGATACCTTTAAAAAGATTTTTCTGTATATTCTACAACGTAACAAGCATTATATCCTCACTGTTTAAAAATTGATATTTATATCGCAATACAACAGAAGTAATGCAGTTTTTACTTCCCCAGATGTTGTTGCGCTCGTGTGTTGGTCACACAGTTTACCACGTGCTTATGTGAGGTTCAAGAAAAAGCCGGCTCAAAAGGAAACTATCTCAGTACGTCTTAACTCCGCCCACTCCCCTTTCTCAACCTCTCACAATTCTTCTTGTCCGGTGACCATGGCAACTAAAGTTCCGCCCACCGGACAACAAAGGAGATTTACTTTAGGTTCTTGATTTTCATACGAGTTGATGAGGTGTGTGGGGGATAGTGAATGATTGATTAGTTCCAGGTCGAAGGAAAGCAATTAAAAAAAAGTCAAAGCTGCATTTTAGGATTTTCTTTTATACATTCTTAGTTACGGATATTGCGGATGTGGTGGTCAAGGAATGTTGTCAGATGATAGCGCCATCTTTCTGCTATTATTTGAACTGTAATATGATTTGAGTGTAATCTGCGCCTGGGGCATTTTATGGTCGGTATTCCAGATGCATCATAATGACTAATGAAATAAGTAAACTTCGCAAAAAAACTTAAGAATTATGCTTCTCTAAGTATTCAGGAATAGTTTAAATTTTATTGCTGGGGAAGTTTTTGAATTATTTTTGTTTCATATGAAGTAATTGTTTTCATTAATTAGTTCTATATTTGTATGCTATTGTGTTTCTAATTTGTTACTTCAATTTTAATTTTAGTTTCAATGCTTTCTCAACATTGAAATCAAACTGTGTTTTGAAATGCTTTTGTTTTATTTAAATATTAATAATTATTAGTTATTGTAAATTTAGCGTTGTTTTACAATTTTAAAATCAAACCACGCAAACCACTTTGTGAATTATCTTAACAATTATAACCTAGTTGTTCGAACTTTAAAATTAGTTTAATATGAAAGCTAAATTTTATAATTCAAATATCTTTTTTTTTTAAAAAAAAAATATTCGTCCCGAAATCCAAAAATTCTTATTTTCAAGTAAAAATGGTTTTAATTTTTTAAGTTTAAATCTATGATAGGAAAACAAAATTTTAAACTTTAATCTAAAAACTAAATTTCATAATTAAAAAATATTTATTTATTTTTAAATTTTCATTCTGAAATCGAAAAATTATTGGCTAGTAAAATTGCTTAGTTTAAATTTTTAAGTTTTTCTATGTTAAGTTTTTTATATTTTATTTTAAAATCATGCTCAACTGCTGAATTTCAACATTTTTTTTTCTGATTATCTTCTATTTTAATTTTTATATATCCTAAATATTTCACTGCTGTTTTAACTGTTAGCTCAAAATTTATAGGTTATATTTGTAAGTTTCTTAAAACTCTACCACTCATTACTTTAATCTCAAGCATTTTTAGGAAGATTTTTAATTTTTATCTATACATTTTTTTACACTTTAATAATTTTTACCAAACTCGCCTCTCCTCCTAAAATTTCACTCTTTTGATAGTTAATCATTCAATGTCCCTCAACGGCCCTTCCATGTGTGAATCAAGTGTCCGAAAGGGACTGTCTCAAATTAAAACTACTTGTTTCATGGTCATGAGAACAACCGCGTTTCATTTGATTGGATTTATTAAAGTTGCACAAAAAGAAACACGAAGGTTATTGGTGATAGACCTTGTAATTCTGAACCTTTGTCAAGTGACGAGGACAACACATGAGTTGACACCACACCTAACTTCTACACCACGTCTACGGAGGAGTTTGAGCAACGACTTATTTAACGTGCATCAGCTCCTGCAAAACGGGCGGGTCAAAAATGACAACAAGGCTCGAACTTCGAATCGTAGAAAACAACCCTATCCGCGAGTCCATGACCACTAGGCTACCACGAGCGATTGCTCATTAGCATCACACTATGAAGCAACTCGAGGGCTTTCAGATGACGGACTTCGTAATTTCGAACTTCAGTCAGGTGACAAGGATGGCACCTGAGCTGGTATCTCCATCTCCAAAATCCCACAACTCTTCAACGGTAAGAATTGGAAACTCAGCAGATTTAACGTGTTGCATGGCGGGTCTTTGCGGCCTTCGGGAATCGAGCTAGCGACTAGTTCGGAAACAATGCCGCCGCGAGTTCACGACCCTGACCACGTTATTGCGGCTAAAAATAATCACGGGTGAGCTGTCGAGTGGCTCGAAATTGGGCCAAGTAACCCCCAAATGGTCAAAACAATGTGATAGTCAAAAAGCATTATTTCTCCTTTAAAGGTCAGGGAAAATGCAAACATGCTGGGAGTTAAAGGAAGAGTTCCATACCAAGAGAGGATGCATTTATATCCCTACTTGCAACAAGAATCATAAATAAATATCATTCCCATTCCAGACATGCCCAGAGCTTCCAACCGCTACCGGCACTCAAGTATCTGCAAGGTTTTTTTTTTTTTTTGGCAACTGAATCATGCTAGCATGTAAGCATGGAAGTTTGTAAAGCTTCTTGCGTTCTCTCATCAGCAACGGCTACAGATGTTACATGTCTTAACAAATAATCGGAAGGCGTAATCCCTTTTGGTGTAGTTGATAAGAGCACTTCAAAAAAGCTACCGGACAAGTTTTCTGCTGATCAAATCATCCCCGTCGTTGAAGGTTAACCTAACTCTTTCCCAATTGCGGCTGAGAAAATTTCAGCCGCTGAAATTTCTTTCATCTACATCCACATCATCTCCAAGAAATAGTACCACATTAAGATGGAAAATAATGGTAAAAAGAACAAATGACGGTGTAAAGAACATATTATTTGGATTCATCAACAATGATCCAGAGTCATATTCGCCGATTTATTCTGATTCACAGAGAAGAAAAGTTTTGGATACCAACTAGTACAGAGGAAAAGGGAAGTCCATTACTTACCATAGATTATTCATAAACTTTAAACTATATGATCGAGGTGCCATGGACGGGAGTAAGCATTATGTATAGCAGCAAAACACTACAGCCCATCTTTGAAGTTAGTACTGTTATATCACAGTGTCACTGAACCCAGATTCTCCAGGACCTTGTTCATCTTTTTCAAGAGGTGCAGATGGTTCAGGATTTCTGTTCATCGATGACAATGCATACCCACACAGGCCAGTGGAAATCTCCGAGACCGGAGGGCGAAGATATTGGAAACATGGATTGGCCTACGTATTCATCGAACTTAAATCCTAGTGAATATATTTGGAATGCTCTTGATAGACATGTTTCACAAAGGAACTATCCTCTCCGAATTGTGCAGAAGTTCAAAACAGTTTTGAATGAGGAATGAGACAATATCACTCAGCCTCACTTCGATGGTTAATTAGAGAGTATGTATCACAAGAGCCAAACGTATTTTAGTGTTTGGGAAGGTCTTACGGAGATCTCTCCTCTTAAGGAGTGATTTATCTGTCATCTTTTGGGGTGGAAGTAACACTGTTCGTGACAATGAAAATTGTTCCAAGGAGTAGGAGCATAATTTTTTGCATTTATTTAATCTTGCCTTTTTATTCGGTGGAATTTGTGTCATGGAATGGTCTAATGCAGTGAACCTTTATTAAATACATATGAAGTTTCATTTCTGTAATCAATGTCTGTTACTAAATATCCTGAAATCAGTGTTTGTTCAATAGCAGTTGTCAAACAATGCAAAAAATAAATGAACATAGAAGTTATTATTATAAGAAATCTTCGTTTGCTGATGCAGGGGCTTAATCTATATCAGCAATTTCTAAGTTCTATATGTTTGCTATTTTTGTGACTGCAGTAGCCTAGAGGTCATAATCTTAAACTCGCGGGCTGCATAGTTTCGTTGAGTCATAAGTTCGAGTCTTGATTCCATTTAAGACCCGCCTTGCAGCGGAGTTGATGTACATTAAATCTAGTTGACGCAAATGTTCTGGTCGTGTAAGTTAAATCTGGTCCTTCCATGAAAGTTAGGAGAGGTAGGTACCAACTCAAGTGTGGTCCAAGTTCCTTGATCGAGATTCGAAGTCCGTCGCCAACAACATATCTTGTACCAACGCTACGGCCAAATGTCGTCAAGAAGACTAACTGTGGGTGAGAGTCATAGCGTCCCCATCCGCTGTTGCCAGAAATCTGGACGTCAATGGAATACAAGTGAATATGCATTCCAAAAAAGGGGGAAGTATAAGAACTATGACGTCACACTCTGTAAATACATTGTAAGCTTTTATTTACTTTTGATTTTCGAAATTATGTAAAGTCTTATATTCTTTGTTTCAACATGTGCTGTGCATATCTTAACCTTTATTGTTGTAAACAAAAATTCTTTTTGCCAATAAAGGCTGTGTGTGTGTGTGGGGGGGGTCCGTCTTCATGGGTATTCTGCCCATAGGTTCTAGTCTTGCTTCAAAATGAGACGTCATTCACTCATCCAATTTTCCATTTCTTTCGCCAAACAGTTTAAATAGCAAGATGGGGAGGGGGAGGTAAATCAGGATATTTATTCACCAGCTTTATGACCAGGCGATGAAAAATTCATTTTGAATTTTAATTTCACTGCTCTTGTATTTCAATAATGGAGAAAATTTAAAGGATTTTTTTGAAATGCACATGAGAAGCCCATTAATATAATCATTTCTATTATTTCTTTAAAAAAATTAACTATACATCCCTTTTGTTTATTTAATTCCTTATTTCTCAATTTGTTTTCTGTTCTTTATATAAATTGTCTTTTTATGTTTTTTTAAAAATTTTTACTCAATTTTTTCTGACATTTTAAATCTTTCTTCAAAAAAGATTGTTATAAATATTTATACTCGCATTGTAATTATAATATAAGAAAACAATATATAATTATAAACTCGTATAATTTTTTTATATTACACATATTATTTCATGATTACTTATTTCATATAATTTTTCACTTTCTTATTGCATACTTTTCTTTAAATTATTAATTTGTAGAATCTTTGTAGATGCATTTCAATAATTTTTGTGAATGCGTCTACACGGATAGGGTCTGTGACTCAAAAAAAAAAAAAAAAAAAAACAAAACTTAGAACCTAATAATTTGTTTCTCACAAATTTCACCAAAGTATTTACAATTTTCAAATTGAGAATAATTTGTAAGTCTTCCCTTGAGGAAAATAGAATATGAAAAGGTAAGGAGGGGGTAGGAGATATATAAGTTCCAAATCAATGTCTAGCCCTTAATCCAGACTCGGAGTATTACTATCAACGGTAGTGACTTAAAAAAATAATTGCAGCAGCAACTCAAATGAATTAATGTATTTTGTGACCTATTCCAGCAGTGTGTATTCTGTCATTTCTCCTCCCTACCTATATAAAGATGTTTATTGGTGGTTTTCCGACCCGTGGAGGAGGAGAGAGTTGGTTGACCTTGGAGTGTGTCGGCGGCTGATTAAATCCCTGGGACAATGGGTCCAAAGAAAAGTTGATCGGTCGCTTTTTGCTGCGCTTTTACTAACCTGACTAAAAGAGACGTCTCTCTCGGGCTAAATATTAAGGCGCTTTAATTTCTGGCGTTGCTGTTGAAGACAACTGTTGCATACTCCCCTTCCAGTATCATCGTGATGATACGAAGAGAAATGTTCTGAATTTGTAGAGAAGGTCACTTTCTCAGCCATTACTGTAATTGATATAAATCCCCTCATTTTTTAATTGAGTTTTGCGGGGAATAGTTTTCCATTTGACGTCATCGGTTGTCTCGAGTTGAGTGGCAGGTCTCATCGTCACGTGCGCCGTAACGGGGATATCACTTGCCGGGATTTATGTGCAGTTGCTTTAGACATACAGAAGCAAGAGTTTTGTGTCGGGGACATGTGCAACCAGTAGTTCTTGGCTGTGCTACCATCTTGTGTTCAAGACCTGGATTACCACTTCGGCAGCTAGTGGTTTTTCGATCCCGTGGAGGAGGAGAAAGTTGTTGATCTGACCTTGGACTGCCGGTAGTGTTTCCAATCCTGGACCAGTGGGTCCGAAGAAAAATTGATCGATCGCTTTTTGCTGCGCCTTTATTCTTTTAGTCCATTCTTATTTGATACAAATTTCATCAAAACAAGTTCAGAACTCTCGTGATCATGTGTATCAACTCCCGTTTTCACGCTGCTTCTCCTTTCAAACATTTCTCGCTGAACTGTCATTTTACCCTTGAGTTTAGTTGACGTAATTAAACTCAATTCTTACATATTTGTATAGGCTTCGGAAAATATTAGTTCTTTTTAGAAAAATTAAAGTTCTTTCATAAACAAAATATTCCATGTTTTTTAGCTCAATCGCGCACTTTCTAACACACCAATCTTTTGAAAATATCTCTTAATTTTCAATACATGATTGTTTTTTTTACGACAAGTTTCTCGCCAAGTCGCCAAATGATCCCCAAACCAGTCGTTTAATAATTTATCGTTTGCTTTAATTTTAATTACTTGTAGCTGATTTTTTCCCCATTATAATAATTTATCGTTTGCTTTACTTTAATTATATTTAGCTTAAATATATTCAATTTAATAACGTAAATTATCGTTTGCTTTAATTTTAATTACATGTAGCTTAATATATTAACTAAATGCTTAATTGAGCCAAGAAATTTTACATGTATTTATTTTAGATGAAAAATTTAATAAACGGCAAATAATAAAATAAATTATATAAACTAATTATTGGAAAAAATCAATTTGACTCAATGTTCGCTTTTTCTCTTAAAGTTTAAGGTATAAAAAATTATGTTATACAAAGTGTGAAGTTTGAATGAAAACCCATGTTCAAAAACTCGTTTTTTTCTGGTGTTATTTTAAATACTGTTTCTATTAACTTTTCAATATACTTAACATATTTGCTTCCTATATTCATAAATATTTTTGAATATGCTTTCAGTGGAAACTTTTTTTTTTAATCTTCAAAACTTCTTTTTACTTTATTTTGTAAAATATCTTTTATTCATTTTAATTTTGTTTTGAAGAAATACTCAATGTTCAACTCAAATTTTTCAGTTATTTTTTTTTTAATTATGAAACTTGTTTCTAAATAGTGCCTAACTATTTTTACTTAGCATATGAATACGAGAAAATATTTTAAAAAAAAATCCGAAAGAAATTGCGAAGCAACTCGATACTTTTAAAATAGTATATTTAAATTGTGAATCAACACAAAATAATAACTTGCTATTAAGAACATCCTATTAAAGATTACTGAGAGCTATTTTTTTAATGACACTGTCTGCAGCAACTCCTTTTGAGAACTGAAGTATCCACCGTCTTAATTTGCTTTCTAAAAACAAGAATTAAATTTAAAAAATTACCTCTAATGATAATAACAGTAATAATAATGATGATAGGAGTAATGAACTTTTTCAAAGCATTTTTTTTAAAATTAATTAGAATTTTAAATAACTTTTTCATTCATCACAAATTACTTTTAAAGTTAAATAATTAATTTAGTGCGAACCTAATCAATTGCAATTGCTTACAGAGCAGCAGATTTTCTTGTATCTAGAACTGAATCGAATCGATATGGCTGTGTCTGAACTATAAAGTAGAATTAAAAAATTAATTAAATATAATGAAATTTAAAAAAATAATTGTCAAAGATTTATTTTATCCATTTATTGACAGATGGCAGCACAAATGATTTGAAGTACATACAGCTTTTATTATTTTTTTCCCATATGATTTTATTTATGTTTTGCAGGATAGATGGCGGCATGAACAGTTAAAAATATCAGATGCCACTGTCATTTTGTCCCTTATGATTATTTTGTTTATTTAACTCAATAGATGGCAGCACGACATTTCATCGCGAGAATCACATGTGCAAGAATTGCTCTTGAGCTATATCCAAGACACGCAAACTTTTACCAGTTTACTTCCAAAACAAACTTATTACTTTTTTGATAATTTCGTGTTTAGCCTTCAGTTTTCCATTTTTATGGATTACTGCGTCAATACTAAACAACAAAATATAAATTCATTTGTAATTATATTTATTCCCCAAATTTACATTCATGTTAGTGTAGATGTTTGATGATTGAAAAAAAAAAAAAGCCACATATTTGATTCGACTTAAAACTTATTTACTGTGTTAAATTGGATTTATTCATTCATGTACACTGAAAAATCATTGATAATAATCCATTAAATATTTTGATATTCTAGATATATTTAGTTTGATAAAAAATTATTTTTAGTGTTGCTTAACTTTAACGTTCTAATTTATTAGGAACTTATGAATACGTAGGAAGAAAATTATTTTTGATGATGCCAGATTTTAATACATAACAGTTATAAGTGTGTCAATCGTAGTTAAACACAGCCTGCTTTATTTTAGTCACCTAAAGGGCTATTGGTATAGCAGGTCAATTGAAAAGTCCCCGGCCTACCATAGTAAAACACATTTTTGGCAAAATTAGTTTTTTTTTATTCAATATAATTTCTTTCAAGGGTGATACACTGATTATAGCGACTCTCCAACTTTTCGATACCATCTTTGTAGTACGATTTGTCCATTGCTTCAAAATAGGCCTCAGTTTCAGCGATCACCTCTTCATTCGACGAAAATTTCTTCCCAGCGAGCATTCTTTTGAGATCTGAGAACAGGAAATAGTCGCTGGGGGCCAGATCTGGAGAATACGGTGGATGAGGAAGCAATTCGAAGCCCAATTCATGGATTTTTGCCATCGTTTTCTCTGACTTGTGACACGGTGCATTGTCTTGGTGAAGCAGCACTTTCTTTTTCTTCAAATGCTGCCGTTTTTCGGCGATTTCGTCCTTCAAAAGGTACAATAACGCTATGTAATAGTCGCTGTTGATGGTCCTTCCTTTTTCAAGGTAGTCAATGAAAATTATTCCATGCGCATCCCAAAATACAGACGCCATAACCTTGCCAGCCGACTTTTCCCACGCTTTGGAGCAGGTTCATCGTGTGCAGTCCACTCGGATGACTGTCGATTGGACTTCGGAGTGAAATGATGGAGCCATGTTTCATCCATTGTCACATATCGACGCAAAAACTCGGGTTGATTACGCTTGATCGTCTTCAAACACTGCTCCGAATCATCAACTCGTCGTTGTTTTTGGTTAAATGTGAGCTTGCGCGGCACCCACTTTGCACAGAGCTTTCTCATACCCAAATATTCGTCAACACGTTCAGTTGATATCTTTAGAGTGTCTGCTATTTCATTCAATTTCAACTGACGGTCATTCAAAATCATTTTGTGGATTTTTTTAATGTTTTCGTCCGTAACAACCTCTTTTGGGTGTCCACTGCGTCCACCGTCTTCGGTACACATTTCACCACGTCTAAACTTAGCATACCAATCCTTAATGGTTGATTTTCCTGGGGCAGTGTCCGGAAACTCGGCATCAAGCCAAGTTTTTGCTTCAACTGTATTTTTTCCCTTCAAAAAGCAATATTTTATCAACTCGCGAAATTCCTTTTTATCCATTTTTTTCACAATAACAAAAGTTGCTTCACTCATATTATTCAAATTACAAAATATCAATATATTTATCTGCTTTTGAGTTATCATATTTTGCGATAAGTCTTAATTTTTGCATAAGAGTATATTTGTATAAAACGCCCTTTCGATAGTAAAACGATAGGCTAACAAAACTGTTCTTAGATGTTTTCTTAATTTTGAGGCACCATAAGTTCATAAAATATGCATTTGTAGTTGAAATTTAGGTTATATTAAAAAGTTTTCTTTGAAGATGAACGGTTACCTTAATTATTTGTTTTCTATTGCATAAGATTCATTGTGCATTTTTAAAATCTTACATTTTTTCTTACTTCAATAAATTGCATAATTTTTTTATAGTTCTTTAACTTATCTGCTCCATTTTGTCTTTTATTTAAATTTAAATGTATGAAATTCTAAATTACTAATTGCTTCATCAAGTTTAAAAGCGATACTGCAAAGTATATCTAACTTCCTTTTTCTTATTTTAGAAAGTAGGTTTCTTATTCCAAAATA
The DNA here is from genome assembly GCA_019974015.1 of Nephila pilipes. Classification (NCBI taxonomy): domain Eukaryota; kingdom Metazoa; phylum Arthropoda; class Arachnida; order Araneae; family Nephilidae; genus Nephila; species Nephila pilipes. Next base: position 165,719 of record BMAW01107600.1, read on the forward strand.
TAGTTGTCCTTTTTTTTTCTCCAGTTGACAAGTGTTGAATTTTATTTTTCTTGAGCCAGTCAAGCTATTATCACTATTTTTTTTTGTAAATAAAGGTTATTTTTTTAAATTTACAAATATTTGAAAGCTTGTTTTTCAAAAATCAAGAGACGCACATTGATCGAGGAAATTAAGAGTGAAACAGTTTGTTTTCTCAATCACTTTGATGTATGTAACTGAATTCGTGAAACAAAAACTGGCGATTTTTTTTATATGTTTTATCTCAGTCTGAAAGATTAGAACATTGTGATAAGCTCCAGATTTCACGAAAAAGAGTTATCATCGATCTCTTTCCAACATTTATTTTCATTCACAGCATGAGGAACAAGCGTTGAGAAAACAGTGCTCCAAACAGATTCATAAAAGAAACGTTAAAATGCTTCGGAATGTTGTAAGTTTTAATTATTATTTTTATTTTCTTCCACTTCTATTATTATTTTATTTCCATTTCTTTTCTTCTCTTAAGATTAAACTAATTTTTTTAAAAAATATGTGTTGTCAAACGGTCGAATTCACCTAAATCTTTCTTTCAGATAAGGATTACTTTAATTTGTTTCTTGTAATTTTTTTTCCTATAACGAACAATTAAAATTTTTTTATATATATAAGTATACGGCGTACATTAATAATGTGTACTAGAAAATTCAAAATTTGCTTCAATTTTTTCACAATCATATCTTTTTTATATCAGTTTTAAGAAATTTTTCTTCAAATTATCTTCTGTTTAAAAGAAAAAAAAAAAAAAATTGCTCCATTATCTGAGTTGAAGATCCACTTATTAAATATAATATTAAAGAATGTCAAAAGCCAAGTTGAGCTAAATTTTTGCTAACCTTTTAAGGAAACTCAACAATGAAAAATGATCTTATGAGCTTATTTTATGCTATGTTCAAATAAATCCATTTTTTAAAATAAGAAACAATGAAAATCACATTTTAGCATTGAAGTATCTGTATATTTGTGTATCCGTTATGCACAGAAACTTTTACTTACAAACGCAAGCAATTATGTGTGAGCTATATGCACTAAAAATAATTGTAATTTGAAAAATTAAATTTGATAAAATTTTAAAGTTTTCAATTTTTTAAAATTCAAATTTACCATATTTTTTAAACAAGTATTGTGCAACACTTAAAATTCGCGTGTGTTTATTCGAAGAAAAATATTCAATGCATAGGAAACAACCATGTAATTTAATAATGAGCAAAGTATCTGGACAATGAATGAAGTAGATTTAGAGGAATAGTGTACTAGAATTCTAAAACAAACCCATTATTTTTAGGGGAAAAAATCCCTCTAATACTCATAATTTTCTTTAAGACTTCTCATGTTTATTTACCATTTAAAATTCCATTTTCTAGCGTTCTATTTATCAAATCCTCATAAATGATAGATCTATTGAGTCAGTGAAGCGACCTCTATTTTTAACAGCAAATTAATGCAATGTTTGAAGCATTTTAGCGTCTCAATTGCCTCAATAGACTTCAAGTTAATATTGCCTTCGCTTATTGTCAAAGATCCTGCATCAGCAGTGGCGTATCCAGGGGTGTAGTGCAAAGGGACATTTGCACCCCCAAGATTTTTTTCCTCTAATTTATAACTTGATAAAATCATATCAATATTTGAACAGTTTTATATAGGAGAAATAAGATTGATATAGTATATCGTTTATTTTTTACTAATTGATGTATCAAAACTAAAAAAAATCGTATGTCATGGTAATAAGGATATACAACCCCTCAAAATTATTTTCTGGTTACGACACTATGGATCAAACTCGGGATATATTATCGAAAAATGATTCAAATTTCATATAAACTGAAGGTGTTTTGTAGGAATTTTATAGAAATCTTCTCACACACACACACACACACACTTGTGCGTGTTCGGAGAGTGTAAGTGGACTGTATATTGGAAATGATGACAATTACTTGTTGTAATTGTTTATTACGATAAGTGAGTGAGGCTTGTTGCCTCGGACCTTGTTGGTCTTTAGCTCATACAAAAAGTAACAACGAATAACAATTTTCTTCCTTCACTGGTACACGCCAAGGTCGCTACAATTTGAAATAGGAGCCAAGTGCTCTAGGCGGGAGTACGCCATCGCCAATTGACGAGAGTGCCTGAATAATGTGTGTATGTATATAAATGTATATATTGGTAAAACTTTTTGGAAGGGACACCTCTATTTAAGGGATAAAATGTCCGATCCGGTGGGTGTCTCTTATTGAGCGGAATTAATATAACAAATACATCTAATTATTATACTATATTTTTAAAATTTGGAAACATTCCATAACAATGCAATTTTCTTGTATTATGTAATGTGAAAAACTACGAAATATAGAATACATTTTACATCAGAAAAATTACTCGATAGGATATAAATAATAAATGTATAAAATGTGATGCCATCTATATAATAGCAAAATCAGAATATAGTAACTTTGTTTCGAATTTCAAAGTATTCCAAGTTTGCGTTTCATTCTGTATCATTAAGCGGAGACAAACCTACCCAACGACTTTGAAGACGTTTTGATTATGGAATATGAACTAATTTTTAGTAAGCCTGAATATCTTCAAGTTAATTTTACATTATTCCAAGTTTGGGACTTATTGTTTAACATTACGCGAAGAAAAACTTTACCGGATCGCTTTGGCGAAGTTTTGATACTGGAATGCATGCTCGAAGTTTCAGTAAGGGGAATATCTTCGAATGTAAAATTTCTTTCGGTGTAAAACTCATTCGAGAATAAAATACCACCATTATTCTAAAAACGGATTCCGATTTTGGGTTTTATTCTTTAATATTACTCGAGAGAGAAGACAATCTTAACCGGAAGCTTTGAGGACGTTTTGATACTGGAACGCATGCTCGAAGTTTCAGTAAGCGGAATATCCTCAAATTAATTTTACAACGGAACTAAAAAAGATGGTTAAATAACGGACTAGACGAATTTGAATATTAGTCTTTAACATAATACTATAGATTAATTGCTTATTAACTTCGCCCTTGGAAGCAACACAATGGTCGTTGGCGATTTTCTACGTAATTTTGAGTCTCGGTCTAGTGGAGACTACGACGTCTGACCCAGCACCTCCTTCCACACTTCGACATCATTCTACAGGGAATACGGGATGTTTGGACAGATTTAACGTCAATCAGTCTTGCTTCACAGCGGGTCTTTAGTGGCATCAGGATTCGAACCATGATCATGACCATGACCACAAGGCTACCCTGGCCACTTAACCGTGCGCGAAAAATGAACCAACGGGTTTGAGGACGTTCTGATAATGGAATACATACGGAGTTTCAATGAGCTGAATATCTTCGAAGGAATTTTACGACGGAATGAAAGAGATGAAGGAAAGAACGCGCGAACTATAAGGTGTTTTAAAGTCTTAAACTTATATAGCTGTATTCTTAATGTTAAATAGATACGAGCAGTTTATTTTGACAGCTACCTTAGTCAATTTATTTTAAAACCAAAATGTTGAAAGGCTTGGGTTTTAATGAAATTAAATGTATTAATTAACATTGCAGCATTAAGCTTATGTGCTTTTGTAAAATTGTATTATTTACCTACCCATTTACATAATATAAGCATAGTTTAAAATTTAATACGTTTTTTGATGGTTATTGGTGGATTTATACCCTTTTCAAAATTAACGAAATAATTGTACTTATTAACAAAGCACATATACGTGGGAAGAGTAAATTTCACTCGGAATGTAAACAAATAAATGCAATTTTATGTTATAAAATTAAAATTATCAAACTTTTAATCACTATTAAAAATGTTATATTCAAATTAATAATATAAGGCAGTTTATAAGTAACTTATTTTCTTCAATTTGTGTAAGTGGGAAGTTTTTAAAGTAATTTTGGTGGTCTTTCTAATGGGGTTGTGTAATTTAGAAACGTTTCAGAGCATGGGCGAAACGAAAAACGTTTCATAAGGTGGGAGTGGTGGAAGTCTTCAACTTCAATTCGAATCTAAAAATTAATTTCAAATGCCATTGTTTATTTTCAAGGTGAAAAAATACTTCAGCGGATCATGTGTTTCGATTGTTATTTTTTTTTTTTAGAGGAGGGGACATTCTGTATAAAAAAAGTTTCAGTTTCAAAATAGCAACCCTTATGAGGGGTGTGTGACCCAATATTACTCCACTTCCACCAGTTGCATATTGCCGTTAGGTAAATTATCAAATTATCAGGAAACTTTTGAAATCAGTAGATTATGAATTCAGTTGCGTTGTTACCGCTATCAATTTTTATCATATTAGTTATCTTTCTTGCTTGATTGTTTGTGTTAAAATTATACATTTAAATGGAATTGTTTCTCGTTAATAATCTTTATCTGAGGCAGTCGAGCTATTATTCTTTGATAATGAAGTTAAATACTCTTACCTTTTAAAATTGTACTGCATAACCTATTATTCCTTATCAGTTTGAAAGTCTGAAAAATGGAATTTAAGTTACTTTCAAAATAAAAATTTTCATGTTATATTAACCAACACATTTTCTTTTTACATAACCTTAATGTTTTAAATATATTTGTTACAAATAGCTGCAAAAATGAAAATATAATGTAGAATTGTAATTAGTAAGACAGCTAGTTTGATTTTTTGGAAGATAGACTCAAGCCATTTTTAAAATGAACAGATCATATAGCGTAATTTTACTTTATTTTTACGCATTTCATGGAAAAAAAATCACTCAGATGTATGAAATATAATTCACAGAGTACTCAAAACTGTTTTAAGCTGAGTGACTTTAGGCTTTTCGTGATTTTCTCTTCACTAACCTCGAGAATTTTAGGTAATTTCAGTTACCTACAATGACTATTCCTTGTCATCCAAAATGCGACGTGATTAGGTAAATAAGACGATGATAAGAAGAGCAATGAATTGAATTATAGATCATGGTATATAAACGAAATACATTTGAAAGGAAATAGAAGGGACATGAAGAAACACGGGACAAGCTGATGGATATTTGTAGATTGGATTGAGTCATCGTGATTAATCGTTTGGGTTGAAGTGAATCCTAATTAGGTTAACACAAATTGAATCTGTGATAAACAAGAAGTGCGTGAATCGAAACGAGTGATTAAGTAAGCTAAGACTTTATTAATGGAATAAATACTAAAATTAACTGAATTATGAAGGATTCAATAGAGAGAGAGAGAAATTTTGCGTATACTTTGATATATAATAAGCTGTGTTATCCTTTTTTTACGTATCTTCAATTGGAATCTTGAATTTTATGATTATTTATTTAGAGTTTAAGATGGCTGTTAAATTAAATAATGAAAGTAAGCTTTATTAACGTCGCACTAAAAGCAACACGAGGACTATTGGCAACGGACCTTGTAATTTTGTAACCCAATCAAGTGACAATGGCGACATCTGAACTGGAACCCCCTCATACTTTCATATCAAGCCAACGTGAGAACTTTGAGCCTCGGCATGTTTAATGTGCATCAGCTCCGGCTACACGGCGGGTCTTTAGTGGCAGCAAGGCTCGAACCCACTACACGACGAAAACCGCCAGCCACGAGTCCGATCCTTAACCACTAGGCTACCGTGGCTATTTAATAATGAAGGAATTGCTGGGGTTCTCTTCTACAACAACGTCTGAAGTTAAAAATTAGTCCAAGGAAGCGAGCGGTGAATTTTTCTTCGGACCTACTGGTCCTGGGTACAAAACAGCCACCTGTACTTCAAGGTCAACTAACCGCTCT
>BMAW01107603.1:0-12084 GCA_019974015.1 Nephila pilipes
TTATAATTTACATACATAGTAGAAATAAAGAGGTATTGAGCCGAGTACGCGCCGAGGGATTTCCCCGTTAATGCGCATAATTGTTTTAGTGCTCCGAACACCTTGAGTTCATATGCTAAACTGCATGCGTGACGCAGTTATTGTAGAGGGCGTTGCAGGATTGAGGGGAGAGGAAATACATTGGTTACATCATCCCCCTCTGGTTCCACAGTCGTCCCGACAAGGAACCAGCAGTCACAGTTTTCCTAGGTCTAACTCTCTTTCTTAGTGGCAGAATTGGGGCATTGGAGCGTCCTTGCTCAAATGCTTTCAAGGCAGAAGTGTGATACACTCCAAGAGGTGTAGTTGGATTTTCCAAGCTGGAAATTTCATATGTAGTTGGAGACCTTCGAGACATAATCACATAAGGTCCATCTCTGCGTGGGAGGAACTTGGAAGTTTTTCCTTTTTCAGCACTACTCATGGGGTGTGAGGTGACATAGACTTTATCACAAAGTTGCTTCACGTCTTCTTTTGTCAGCATAATGCTTTCTTTTATCTTGTTGTTGTTCAGCAACATCTTTAGTTTCAGCTAAGAATTGGGAAAATTTCTTGAAGTATGGAGTAATTTCTGCAACGAAATTATCGTTTTCGATGACAGCACGATGATCATGCGTGACATCGTCGGTCGTCCGCAGTTCTCTTCCAAAATGCAGAAAAGCTGCAGTTTGACCAGTGGTCTGGCATTTGGCTGTATTCAAGGCAAATCTAATTGATGGCAACTTTTCTGACCAAGAGTTTTGCTTGTCGTAAACCAGGATGGCAAGACGAGGCTTTAGGTCTCTGTTCTTTCTTTCCACGGGGTTTGCTTGTGGATGGTAGACAGGAATCAAAGATTGTTTGATGTTTAGAAGGTAACAAAGCTGTTGCATTACAACTGACACAAACTGTGTACCATTATCACTTATGATACGACGAGGGATTCCGTATCTCAGAAGGACTTCTTAAAGGAGTGTTGTAGCACACTCTTTGGCAGTTGCAGATCGCAGGGCAAAAAGTTCCACCCATTTTGTGGCGTAATCTTCGACTATAAAAATCCACTTTTTACCATCTTTACTTTCCGGCAGGGGCCAAAAAGATCAATAGCTAGTGTTTCAAAACGTTGGGATGAAACTGGAGTTTGCAGAAGACCAGCAAGTTTCTGGTTGCTAGCTTAAATTTATTACATTCAAGACAGTTTTTAACGTAATCTGTGATGAATTTCCGCATGCCAGTACAATAATATCTTTTTGATATTCTGTTGAACGTTCCTTCAGCACCATAATGACCAGCTGTTGGAGCATCATGGTGATCTTTAAGAATATGTTCTCGTTCCTGTATAGGAACAACTAATTGAGCGTCTTCACTCTCAGAATCTGGAGAGTATCTGTACAGCACTCCACGATTCATAAGATAGCCACGATCAGTCCAGTTGGAATAATTAGTTCCTTTTTCTGGTGATTCAAAAGTGTCGATGATTTTCTTCAATTCATCATCTTTCATCTGTTCACTTCGTATGTCTTTCGAGGATCGAGCTGGGATATCGATAGTTATCGTGCAAATTTCACAATTTGGCTTCTTGTGAGTACAACTAGGGCGTGATAACATGTCAGCTAACACATTTGCTTTTCCAGGAATGTACTCAATCTTTAAGTTGAAACTTTGAAGTTGCAAAGCCCAACGGGCTAACCGTCCAGAAGGCGATTTCAAACCCATTAACCATTTCAGTGGTTGATGATCTGAAGCAATTGTGACTTCAGATCCATCAACATAACCTCTGAATTTATTGAGGGCCCAAACTACGGCGAGTGCTTCTCGTTCAGTGGTTGAATAATTTCGCTCCGCTGAAGTAAACAAACGGCTTGCATATTCAATGGTGTGTTCTTCTTCACCTGAGCCCTGGAGCAGGACTGCTCCGATTGCGTAATTAGATGCATCAATTCGTATGACAAAGGGTTTTGTATCATCCACTTGTTTGAGAATAGGAGCAGTTATCAGACACTGTTTGAGCGTGTCAAAAGCTTTCTGCTCTTCTTCTCCCCATTTCCAAGGTGCATTCTTTTTAGTGAGATTGCTCAATGGTCTTGATTTCTCAGAGAAATTAGAGATGAATCTTCTATACCAAGAACAACTTTGCAGGAAGGATTGCACTTGTTTAACATTTTTCGGAGGAAGTATATCTCTGATAGCATTTGTTTTGTCACGATCTACTTGGACTCCGGAACTAGTGATATAGTGTCCGAGGTACTTTACTTTTTCACAAGCAAAGTTACATTTACTGCGATTTGCTTGCAGTTTAAACAACAAAAGTCTTTCAAAGACTGTTTTGAGGTCATCAAGATGTTTTTCAAATGTTTCTGATAAGATAATTATGTCATCTAAGTATGATAATACGTGCATGTCTTTAAGACCACTGCGAAATTTGTCAACTAATCTTTGAAATGTGGCAGGAGCCGTTTTCAGTCTAAATGGCATTCGCCGGAAACGAAGAGTTCCAAATGGGCAGACAAATGCTGTTATGTCTCTGTCTGAAGAACATACACTGATTTGGTGGTAACCCGATTTTAAATCAATTGTAGTCATGAAAGGTGTATGCTTCGCCGCATGAAGCAAATCGTCCATTCGAGGTAGAGGATAAGAATCAGAAACTGTCGTTGCATTAAGTTTTCTGTAATCAATGCACAAGCGCATTTTTCCATCTGGTTTGGGAACGAGCACAACAGGTGCTGCATATGGTGATTCACATTCTTCTATAATGTTTTCTTCTAATAGTGTATCAAGTTCTTTCTTTAGGAGTTCTTTTTTCACAGGTGACATTCTATAAGGAGGTACGGAGACAGGTGGACTATATCCTGTATTGATTCGGTGTTCAATGTAGGGAGTAGGCTCTCCCCCTGGTTCAAAGACAGATGCGTACTTCTTTAAGACTGCAACTAGTTTTTCTTTCTGCGTAGTATTTAAACATCGACCTTCTTCTTCACGAAGAGTACATAAATTGACATCTAAGTTGTCAACTGGATGTTGGTCATTGGCATGTTCACTAAAGGCAAACTGCTTCTGAGGCATGTCAGCAAAAAACCATTGTTGATTCCTTAAATCCAACATGATTCCTGATATCTTTAAAAAGTCAATACCTAGCAGAGTTCTGTTTCTTTTTGCATTGGGTAATGCGATAAGCTCTTGGTCGAACTTCCGTCCTTCAATTTCAAGGGTTACTGTAGTGATGAGGACATCTTCTGTCGAGCGCTGTCCATCAGCAAGTGAGATACACATTGTTCCTTTCCGGAACTTAGCACCTTCATCCTTCAGCAATGTATACAAAGTTTCACCAGCAATAGAGTGACTGGATCCAGTATCCGCACAAGCCTTTCCAAAAATTCCATTTATACGCAGGTATACGGTTGATACCGAAGATGTAGTAACAAAACACAGGAACTTGCTTCCAAAAATTCGAATCGGGACGATTCAGTTTTAGGCTCTGCTGTGCAATTGGGACACTTTGCTCGGGTGAAACCAGAAGTTCCACAACCATAACACTTTACAGGAGGGCGATCTTCCTGCTGCTTTGTAGCATAACCTCTTTTATTTATTCTCGGAAAAGGCTTCCTAGAGAATTGCTGGTTTCTGGATGAAACGGTGTTTTCATGTTCTGCAGTCGATGAGGCCGACTTAACCCAAATTTTATTTCGATTTTCCAGAAGTTGAGACTTCTTCTGCAATCCCACCTTCATGTTGTCAAAGCTATCCAGTTTGTCAACTAGATCACATGGTGAAATGATTTCAGACCATGTATCGATGAAATGGTTTCTGTAATCTGGAGGACATTTCTTTTTAATTTGATCTGTGATGATCAGATCCTTAAGTTTTTCGAAAGTCTCTATCTGCAGTTCAGTTAACCATCCTTCTAGATATGTTCGAACTTCGAAGTAAAAGTCTTTCCAGGTACTGTTGGTAGCTTTTCTATGTTGAGAAAATAATAACCTGAATTTCTCTGCACTGAGTTTAAAGCGTTTTAGTAACTTACTTTTATTATTATTCATTACTTTTCAAATTAGACTCAATTTAATATCTTTTCTTTAAAAAAATTGAATAATAATCTAACAAACTCAGGCTAGAATAATTTAAATAAGATACTCTGAAATAGGCATAAATATGTTTTTATATTAATAACATTAACCATCAATTATTTACTTAAAATCAACTTCTTTTCAACAAATGAATAAGAAATAGACTATAAATCTGTCTTTTTGGAAAACCACAGAATGTTAAATATTCCTAATAAATTTCATCAGTTACGTAAAACAGTATTCAATGAAAAGAAACTCATAAATTACAACCTAAGCATTTTCTCCTAATACATATATATAAACAGAAATCAACTTTACGCTGACAGGCTGAAATAATTTGAGTTCAAGGTCACATGCGCGAAGCGAAATTCGCAGTTGCATTCTTACATACATGAATCATATTTACTTCCGTTACGAAATTAACATCTGAACTCGGTTTTACGCTTTGGTGATGAGAGGGAAGTTTTATTTATAAAAATAGGAACCTCGTAAACTTAGCCGTTACCGTTACCGTTTACACTTTGGAATACAAAATTTTTAAAACATTTATACAAATATACACAATTCTAAATACGCGATTTCAAAATGAATAAAATATTAAAAGCAAACACTCTAATTTCTAAATTCCTACAATATTCTTATACAAGCTAGAAAAGATAATATCTTAAGATAATTATACAATGACTGTATTATTATTCATAAAAACAATATATTGAAATATAATTCCATTTACACTTAAAATATAAGCATTTTACTACCACAGAGACGAGAAACACAGGATTAAAATTCTACAATGGTCAGGATGACCTAAGTTTCTCGTTTTGTTCAGAAGAGAAATTTTACTTTTCCATAGACAATAAAATTATACCATGGTCAGGATGACCAACAGATTCGTTTTAAAGTTAAGAATCTAAAACATGTTCAGTTAGGAAAGAGTATACTTATCAATGGATGTGCTGGCTGCAACTGAAGACACCAAGTGCGGGCTGCACTGCATCCAAAATTCAATAAGAGCTACTGTTGCTCTGTTAATATAACTCCAGATCTCACCAGCAATCAAAACGAAGGGGTTGCAGGACTGCACAAACTACTTCAATATAGCAGTACCTTTGGCTACGGTCATAAACACAGGAGTGCAGGGTTGCACAAATATCAAAATTATTAAAATAATTTTTCGCGTTGGGTGCCATTATAACTACTTTTCGTAGTTACAGAAGAAAAGGGGCCCAGATCACTAAACAATTATTTTATTACAAGGACAACACATTTATAATTTACATACATAGTAGAAATAAAGAGGTATTGAGCCGAGTATGCGCCGAGGGATTTCCCCGTTAATGCGCATAATTGTTTTAGTGCTCCGAACACCTTGAGTTCATATGCTAAACTGCATGCGTGACGCAGTTATTGTAGAGGGCGTTGCAGGATTGAGGGGAGAGGAAATACATTGGTTACAACTTGATAATAAACGATTTTGAATAGGAAATGGATGCCTCGAAATATTTACCACTACGCCACAACACCAAGGAATTTCACAGGGCATTTGAGGGGGACTGGGTTTTTTTTTTTTTTCTGTGGAAAGGGGAGGTGCGGAAAGAAAGGAATATGCTTCCGTAATCTAAAGTTTCTTTTCTCCAAGTAAAAGGAAATTTTATAGGAAGAAAACATTATTCAAAGCATTGAAGATTAAACACATGTAAACCTTATCCTCTCTCATTCATTTTAATAAGGAAAATATTATTGACAGTTGTAAAAAATAACAATAAGAAATAAATAACTGAAGAAAAGTTATAGTGAATAAAAATGAAAATAATAAAAGGAATGTGAGGAGAGTTGCCAAGCATCTATCAACAGAAATGTTACTATATATTATTTTTGAAGATGTCCAAATTTAAATTATGAAAAGAATTAATATAATGAGTATTTAACAGTTTACATGAATATGTTCAATTAATATTAATTTTGTACTATAAAATTTTTATATTAATTTAATGAGTTAAAACTAAACTAATTGTGTACTTAAAGATTTTATTTCTAGTAAATGGATATATTACTATAGAACTATGCTTTATATTAATCATAATTGTTCCCTGAAATTAAACTTACTAATAATTACCTAAGCATAAGTTATTGGAAAATAACTGTGAATCTTTTACAGTCAAATTTATTTATAAAAAATGCTGCCTCTCCTCCGCCTACAAAAATTGTTAAATATAAATTTTTATAGTTCGCTTCTTCTAGTTTCATTGCCTTAGTAGTTAGTTTTGGAAACTATATTTATCATTGCCATAATGCATTTAGAAAAGAAAAAAAAAAGGTTCAGGAAAGTAATGTAAAATATATATCTTTTTGAAACATTATCTTGCTTTGTCTTTATCTTTTTCAGATTTCATTTTACAATAAAATATAAAAAAATTTCTTTCCGAATGCTGCAAGTAATACTTTCTAAGTGAGGCCACAGTACCAGAGAAAGCTCACTAATATTTTTAAATAAATATTTTTTTTTTTATATTTATACCTGTTTCCAAAGAATAAGCAAATATGTTTGATGTAAGTAAGAAATTGATAATTTTGTCTTCATTAAATAATTTGATTGATTGTTTATTAACGTCATACGTAGAAGCAACACGAGGGCTTTTGGCGAACGACCTCGCCATTAACCTTTTACAAGTGACGAGGGCGACACTTGAGCTGGCACATCTCTCTCCAAACTTCTACACTACGCCAATGGAAGGACTTGACTAGATTTAATGAGCATTATCTCCGCAACACTGCGGGTCTTTAGTGGCATCAGGACTCGAACCCACGATTTGATTGAAATAACGCCGGCCACGAGCTCGTGACCATGACTTGATATTACACATTTCAATCGAGAATGGAAGTTTAAACAGTAATAGAATATCCTTGTATAATTGGAGTTGATTTAATGCGAGAGACTAGAATCTCACGGGATTTCAATGCAAGAAATTTCATCATGCCCAATGGAGATATGCAACGAAGAAGAAAGAAAGGAAAAGGAAATCTATAAATAAAAGACCCCAAAATTGAGTATACAGCTTTCCTTTTCGACATTAAAGGTATAAAAAAGTAATGCTAAATATTTATATAAAATTAAAATACTTCTAAGAGATAAAATACATTTTAAGAAATGTACTAGATGTCGAAATAAGTATGAAACCCTAGTGATCTTTTCTTTCCCATGGTAAAGACGGGAAACGCACCCCCGGGTAACCCTAACAATTCTTCTCTATTTTCAACCCTCCTTCTTATCAACCGATTTGTCTTTTTTCAATTTTTTCTCGTCTAGACCACAGTTAGATCTTGTTTGGCACAGCATAACCACATCTGACTCTTGCGCCAATAACCTTTACATTCACTTACTCGAATTATTGTCGGCTTCCAGACGGCGTGGAATCGATTTAATAAGATTTTAGTTTGTTTCACTTGTGATTCTCTTAAAACAATTTTTAAATGGTCTTTACTCGTGACATGGTACTTTTGGACAGATTTTTCAACTGTGACCATAAATTTTCAATAACGTTGAGATTAAGTGATTGTGGTGGAGTGTGCAACTGCATTCTACAGTTGTACAACAGCCACAATTGAACAATTTTAGCCGTACGCTTAGGATCATTATCATGTTGAAAAATGAAACTCGATCCCAGCTTTTCAGCACTTTGTCCTATATTAGTTCTCAGAATGTTCAAGTACTGAATTTTGTTCATGATCCTATCAATAAACACTAAACTTCCCATACCATTGGCTGACATACCGTCCCATACGAGCCCCTTCATACTTGACAGTAGGAACGGTATTTTTAGAAAGCAACTCACTGTTAGGCTTCTGCCAAACATAGCATCGCCCATCACTTCCTTTAAACTTGCTCTCATCACTGAATAGAACTTGATTCCAAAAGTCTGGAGAAATGTATTTTTTAGCAAACGAAAGCCTTTTCTCCTGGTTTCGTTTAGAAAGGTTTTCTCCGGGCCACACGACCATTATTGACAACTTGACACGACCCATTTTGTGATATCAATTCATATTATTTAGTGAAAAAATGCAAACTTTTTTATTCAAGTTTATCTAGATTTTTTGGATACATGTCTTATTTAAGGAATGGTTTTCATTCCTATTAAAACACTTTTTTTCCATGTATTTTCAGAGTAAAGAAAGAGAGGTGTATACACAATTTTAAGAGCCACTGCGTAAAGTGTTAGTCTAAAATCTGGAAAAGAAGTGGAAAGAAAAAAGATGCAAAAGTGACAAAAACATTTTCAAGAAATTTGTCATGTCCAAAAATCGATCACTAGAGCTAACTCTTCACTCGTCATCTACTTTTGAGAAACTAAAATTTTTGATTCTAGTCTCTCAAATTCAGATCAAAAGAAAGATTCAAATTCTACGAAAACTCCTTGAAATGGTCACCACTCATCACCGAACCAAAAAGAAAAAGGATTCAAGTACCAAAAAAAAAAGTGAAAGCCCCTATCAGAAGTCAGGAATCATGCAAAGAGTTCCAACTTCATGCTTTCTATAATTACGATTTTATTTTGCCACAAATTATAATTTTTTTTATTGAATTGCAAATACAGTCATTATTTCATAAATATCCTTTTGCACGAATTTTTCAATATATTTATAAATTGTCATTTTATTATTCAGAGCAATTTAGCAATATGTAATGAAATGTTGGTTGAACACATGACCCTCGATAGAATCCCTAGTAAACAAAAGTAGTTTTTCCATCGTTCATGGTGCAAATAGAACACAGCGAAAATTTAGAATTGACCTAGCGTAAATGTGTCTTGGGCAATCCTCTTACCCTACAGAAGCAATTAATCCCAGTAGTTTGAAGCTTTAGGGGGAACGGGGGATAATAGGATACTTTCAAGCTATAAAAGTGAAAGGAGGGTTTTTTCTCACCCGCAAAGATTTCCCCCCTGATAACTTACTATGGCGTATAGCAACCATAGCGATTCAGACCAAATCAGTTGGATACTGCTCGTTTTACTTTTTTGAATAGATCCTTTTTTTTGTTTGTGTTTGTAGTGTTCCCCTCCCCTCCAAGCAATAGTTCAGAGCCTCCGCTACGCGGCGCTGGCAGTACCGCCCTCGAGGAGGGAGAAAAAGTGAGTTTTTTGTAGAGTAAGTTGAAGGTCTCAGTAGCAGGGGAGCAGTTGATTAGGCCTCCCTAGGAGTGCTACGAGCCTATTTTAATCTTTAAATAAAGTTTTGTTAAGTTTTAAAAGGCGTAACTCATTTCACTATATCTTCGAACCACAATCAAACATTACACTGGCGCAGTCGACAGGATATAGTGAGTTTTGAGTTTGTTCGGAATTGAGTGAATTTTGTGAAAATTCTGATTCCGTGGATTTGCGAATCGCAATGGCTTTCCTAGCGAAAGGGAAAAAAGAGGACTTGCAATACGTCGCTCGAGAAATGGGCATCGAGAATGTTTCAGAGATGACAGTAATGACATTGAGGAATGCTATTTTGAAATTGAAAGGGTATGAGGAAGAGTTTGTCAGAGAATTGCTCAATACGCAGATAGAACACAGAAAAGAACAAGAGGATGAAAGGAAAAGACAAGATGAAAGAGATGAAAAGAAAAGACAAGATGATGAAAGGAAACGCACGCAAGAAATGGAATTTGAAATCCAGAAATTACGCGTAGAAAACGAAAGAATTAGAATAAGCGAAACAACTAATTCAGAAGTTGTTTTTAAATCGAAAGTAGAGCTGCAAAACTTTCTCCCAAAATTCGATCCGAAGAACAACGATATTAGCTTATATCTGGTGTTATTTGAGAGACAAGCGAAAAGAGTTGAAATCAAAAGGGAAAATTGGACTTCTCATTTGATCGGATTATTGCCATACGATGTTGCACACATCATCGCACGTGAAAATGAAGAAATCACGAACGATTACGATAAGGTGAAAGAAATTCTCCTGAAAAGATATAAGTTAACACCAGAGAAATTTAGACAAATGTTTGTGAAGGATCAGAAAAAACAAGATATCACTTGGAGTGATTTCGCATACGAACTGACAAACTATTTTCACGAATGGATTCGAGGCTTACAGGTTAACACTTTTGAAGATTTGTGTGACCTGATGATAACTGACCAAATCAAAAGAAGAACTCCGCCAGAAATGTATGATCATTTTATTGACGAATGAACACATTTCAAAAAACCGGATCAAATTGCCTCAAAATTAGACGATTATGAAAATGTCAGAGGGAGTATAAACAGAAGACCGAGAGAAAATTTCCAAAGAGAGTATTCAGCTTTTATCAAACGACCGCCATGGGAAGAACAGAAAAATTTACCAGTACGGAGATATATTCCACCTCATTCAAGAGAAAATACCAGAACTCCAAAGCAGGAAGAAATAAAAACACCAACAAAAGAATGTTATATTTGTGGATTACAACACCTGGCGAAGAACTGTCCAAAAAGATACTAAGCAACGGGAGTGAATGGTTATATCGATAGACACAAGCAACATGATCAAGCAGTGACCGCAGAAATTCGAACTGTTCCTTTTAGAAAGCATAAATAAGAAAGAATCAAGCGAACCAAAATTAGCTATGAGTGATCTCCAATATGTTGAAGTTGCTGTCAACGGAAAGAGTGCAACGGCTTTAATTGATTCTGGATCGATGATAACTGTGTTGAACTCGAATCTCATTTCAGATGAAAAGAATGAGGAAGGGAAAATAATTTTAAAAAGCGCATTCGGAGAAAAAATAGAAGCTTCTCTTTCCAGTGTTCAATTATGGATAAAGAACAAGAAAAACGAAGCATTTTCAAAACCTATTCAAGTATTAGCAGCGATCACAGATAAAATCCAAGGTCAAGCGATTATCCCATTAAATATATATCAAATGCTGAAAGAGAATGTAAACGAAACCACAAGCGATGAATCAACATCGGAGATTTATGGAAATTGCTGTGGGGGACAGAAGTCTGATTTCATTACAAGAGGAAGGGCAGAAAGCGGAAAACATATATTAGAAAATGAAAAATGTTCATGTTTGGAAATATTATTTCCCACGCAGGAGGAGAATGAATATCAACATCGCGTGAGTGAAAGAGCATTATTAAGAAATCAGCAGTTAAAATGTGATACGTTGAAAGCTGTATGGAAACAATTTAATTTGAAAAAAGGAAACTTTTATTTGAGAGATGATCTACTATTCCACGACGATAAAGTAACTGGAGAAAAGGTGGCTCAACTGGTTTTACCTAAAATTAGAAGACCTCAAGTATTGAAATTGGCTCACGAATCTGTTTTTGGAAGTCATATGGGATTCAAAAAGACCAGCGAAAGAATTCGTTTCAACTTTTGGTGGCCTGATTTGAAGAAGGACATTTTAGAGTATTGCAAATCTTGCAATAACTGTCAATTAAGAAGCCAAAAGAAAGCTACGGATAAAGTACCTATAACCCCTGTTCTTAGACCAGATTTACCTTTCGAGGTCGTGAATGTTGATATAATTGGCGAGATTGACCCACCTTCGGCCAGAAAACACAAATACTGTCTTGTTATGATAGACCAGCATTCCAGCAGGCCGGAAGCGATTCCTCTTCGATCGTTGTCTGCCAAAGCTACATGCGACGCGTTAATGGAGATATTTATGAGGACAGGAATTCCAAATGTCATTGCTAACGACATGGGTATTAATTTCACTTCAAAATTAACTCAAGAATTCATGAAGCGCTTAGGCAGTACCCCACGATTTTCAGTTCCTGGATACGCAGCGTCGAATGGACTCGTGGAGAGGTACAACAGAGTATTAAAAAATTCATTGCACCACATGATTAGGACAGATCCAAGTAATTGGGACACATATATCCCGTACTTGCTTTTCGCATACAGAGAAGTTCCGAACTGCACAACAGGAGTTTCACCTTTCAAGTTGATGTATGGACGAACAGCTAGAGGTCCCCTGAGTGTGTTAAAATCAAGCTGGTGTGGCGACATTGCCATT
>BMAW01107609.1:0-18973 GCA_019974015.1 Nephila pilipes
ACATATCCAAGTTAGTCACATAAACAATTTAGAATTATAAAGCAAAAAAAAAACATTTAGGCTATGAATAATTAAGAAAACGTTCTATTTTATCGTTAACTCATTTCTACGAGTAATGTTTAACATAGTCACAATTGACATTGAGACATTTATAGTAGAATATATTCAGATTGAAGAAACTGCTGTGGTAAAACTCGATGAATTGAAAAGCAAGGAACTGACGCAAAGGTACTTCTGATGCCATAATACGCGTCTATCTACAGACACTTGTAGCATCCCCTCTACTGTAGCAGTGTAGTTTTCATGCGTGGATATGGAAGGAGGCTCACTTTAACCTTCTTCTTCCACACTCTGTCTTTTTTAATTGATCATACAATACAAGTGCACACCCATTGGACGAGACATTACCTGTTCACTGTACAGAATCTGTAAGCGTTCATGCAAAACGAGTCCCACGTGTCTAGTCCACATGATTAATCCCAATTAAATTTCCCCATTTTCAGAATTGTTTTTAAATAAAATACTATTAAAAATTATTTATAAAACATTTCTTTCGAAGTAATTTATTTAATAAAACAATTGATGTAAGAAACCATGCTTAAAATAAAATTCATAAAGAAATATTCATAAAACGTATAACTACTTATGCATTACTAATTCAAAAATTGTGAATTGAAGTTTGAATGAAAAATGAATTGTGAGTTTTAATTACTTAACTACTGATTCATTTATACTGTGATTCATATCTGGATTAAGGTACTGATGGAGGACAAAATAATACGAACACCTGTGAAAACGTATGACGTATTCCGCACCTGCAATACAGCCGCGTCACCTGCAATAGAAGTCTGCCACCTAGTGAGCGTGAAGAGGAAGGTATCAGTTTCTCAAAAGCAGTCACCTGCGTTGCATACGTCTATCGAACTATCTGTGATAAGTTGAGATGTCACACCTGTCAGAGTTCCAAAAAGGAATGATTGTTGGAGCGCGTTTAAGTGGAGCATCGGTTACAGAAGCAAAAGACATTTTGGGGTTTGCAAGGAGTACGTTATTAGCCGTTATGTCAGCGTTCCCAAAAGAGGTTAAGACTACGTCTCCAAAGCAAAACAATGGCCGAAAGTCAAAGCTTGCTGATAGGAATAGACGGGTCTTGAAGGGCATAGTAGCCCGAAAGCACAAGCAATCGTTATCCGAGATAACATTCGAAATGAACAATCATCTCAAGTACCCCGTTTCAACAAAAAGTGTCAAAAGGGAACTTCCTGCCGCGAACATTTATGGCAGAGTGGCAATTCGTAATCCCTTGGTGACAGCAACTAATGCTTTCAAGCGACGCCATTGGTGCAGATATCCTAAACGCAGGTGCCCACAGCATTGGCAACAGGTAATATGGTCAGATGAATCGTCATCCACCCTATTTCAGATGACCGGACGCCATTTTTAGGTTTATCATCTAACGTCCACACTTTATGTTCATAGTATATATCTCCTAATCCATTGCTGTTTGTTCCCTAATGTGTTTTTCTAAAGATTAGTGGGATTGTTCGAACGATTGAGAAATTTCAACGTTATGAACTTCTTTCAGAATTAGATCTTAGAATCAAGTGGATTCGATTCGTTGGAATTCTCAATACTTGAATTATCAGGTATATGTTTGTATATTTCCTGGTTTCTTTGAGAAATAGATTTAAAGTTAAATAATTTTGATTAGAATATTAATGTCTGTTTTTCATAATACTTAGTTATTTAATTTATTGACCTAACATGGATTTCCGATTGGAGAATAATATTAAATAATATAATTATCAATTCACGAGCTGTTTTTTTTTCCGAGATGGTCCTTTTCTTACTCATTGAGAAATATCAATTTCTAATTTAGGTTTTAAATTACATTCATTTTTGGTTTTACTTCTTCTATTATAATGGTATCATTTTAAAAATGTTCCCCCAATCCCGTTAAATAAACCCATTCTCGTGCCCCTTTTCCCGATAAACATGAAAACCTATTTTTGGTTTTATCTGTTTTCACACGTATAGTTTCAATAACGCTTTACTTATTTGGTAACCATTTACGATATACCTTAGTACCCACTGCATAACCTATTAAGATTCTTACATCGTCTCTCTTTTGCAATTTATTTCTTCGCACATTTGGGATATGCGAATATCCTAACGCGAGAGATCAATACGCGAGAGATCCTAACACCTTGAACTGTCTGACTGAGGCACTTTTAACTGTCCATATCTCAAACGGTGTCACTCCACTAGCCAATGCATACTCACATCTATTGCGTAAGTGAATAAATACTTGTAAAGCTTCGCCTAAACCGTAATTGTAACTCACTATCCTTCGAAATTGCTCAGATTCATTCTACAACAATTCTATTGGAATCTTCTACAACACCAATCCCTTCCGAAGAATATACAGACGTTCTTTCATAGTTTATACCGAATTCTTTATGAAAAGATTCAAATTCTTTACTACAAAACTCTAACCCGTTATCAGTTCTAACATATATTAATATTCTTGTATTTAACTTATTTTTCTAAAAAAAGCATTCTACTCTATAAAAATGGGAAATATCTGATTTTCTTTCAATTTCTTTAATTCTTTACATATATACACAGCAGCATATCTTGAGTAAAATATGACTTTCCACTTATTGAGTTTACTGGGGAAGGATCCCATGCATCCATATGCATTTTATGTATGAGATTGAGATTTAAAAGTAACTCTAGTGCATGTACATAAATTACAGCTCGTACAAGAATCAGGTTTACACTTTAAATTTTCTAAATCAATCACCCCAGTATTTTTACTCATTTCAGTTAATAAACCAAAATGTATAAGTCGAAACATCCTATGAGCTGATTCAATATTTAATACAATAGATTTAAAATTTAAACTGTTCAATTCACAAGATATATCATGAGATACAAAACTTTTTGCTGGCATACCATAAAGAAAATAAATTATATCTACTCTAAGGAAAAATTTAAAAATATTTATCTTTATCATTATATAGAACCATTTTATTCTCATGCCAAATAAGTTTACACTTCTTCAAACTTAATAATCCACCTTAATGAATTTTTCCCAACAGGAGTAATTAAAGCTAGAATACAAATTTTAAAGGTAGAATTCCAAACTGATATATCACATTCCAATAAGGATCCAATTAGACCATTTAGAGCAGTCGTTCTTCTTAGAAAGCGATTGGAAATTGAATCAAAAAGTTGAGTTCCAGTTCACTTTATTGTCAAACGTCACTCCCAAATAATTTATCTAGTCTGATGGTTAAGGGTGTTTCCGAGTACTTTAGATCCAGGAGGAGTGCCGGATGAGTCAGCGAAATGGACTAGAAGATATCCTTTACCAAATTGAGTCATACTTTTTTTCATTTCGCCAGTGTGATGAAATTTTAAGAGCCTGGTTTTATTTTCTATCAAGTTTTCACATTTCGCTTTGGCACATCTGTCAAAATGACAAGATCATCAGTGAATCTTTCACAGCGTTTAAAGCAGGAAATATGTCATTGATTTACAAATTTAAGTAGATTAAAAATTCGTCTCGCTCCCTGAGGCAGTTCTGTAAAGGGATTATAACAATTAGAGAAATCTTTTCCAAACCTGATCTTCCAAAAACTTTTTTCAGTGAAATACCTTGTCCTGAAAAACCTATTCCCCAAACTCCATCCTGAAACAGTTTTTACTGCATCTTTTCTCTGTATGAGTTTTTAAATTCTGTAAAAACTGCTGCTAAATTATTTCGATTTTCGAAACCATCCTTAACAATTTGACTGAAGTGAGTAACTTATCTGCTGTTGAGAGAATTATTCGAGAACCGGTCTTTTCATCTATTATTAAATTTTTATCTTCCAGGAACTAATTTAACATTTTAGGGATTAATTTCTGCATTGTCTTTCAAAGGATACTGTTAGGATTCGTTAAACGTATAATATTTAAGATTCGTTAAATGTATAATCTTTCGAATTCGCTAAATCTATTTCCTAAATCTTCATGTTTATCTTGAGTGACAACTGTTTTTAAATGTTGATGTCTTTCATGTTGTTTTGTTAACAGAATGAAAAAAATTTGTCCGAAGAAGATCGCTTGTTTTTATGTTCGTACTTTATACGTGATTATAACAAATAGTTCAGTCTAATATTTTACTTTTACTTAGAAATTTTTACTTTATACGATTGTTCGAAACATACTAGAGTCATGGGTAATGTTCTTGTTAAAGCAAAATGATCTGCAGCTTTCGGCAGTTTTCCTCCACATTAAGAATATCTTTGCATCTGAACTAAAACAGAGAGTTTTCAATAAAACCAGATAATTTAATGAAGCCAGAGAATAGCCGACACACCAAGCCATTAGAATTTAAAGATGAATAATTGATAATGGAATTTCTGTACATTTATTTTTTTTCCGCTAAGCTTTCTGATATAGAAATTTCCCTACATAAACTAAATTTGATTCTTATTTAATTATTATAACATTCCAATCATATAAATGTTTGTTTAAATTGATTTTGATAAATATTAGGTTTATTTTTCTTGCCATCTTGAAACCCCCTTTTTACATCAACAAAAGAAAACGATGCAACTGAGAAAGCCATTTTAACTCTGCATACGAACGTCTTATGATTTTCTTTAACATTCAGTCACGGAAATAAAAAAAAAGAAAGGAAATCTTCATATCATATTTAAAAATAATAAAGTTCATCAGCCTCATGCTCAATTCTTGGCCCATCGTATAAAATTTATGAGGCCGCAATAACTGTTTACCATTCAAATTAACCCAATTCCGCCTCTCGTGGTTTTCTCCACTTAGCTACCTAAATAAATTTCTTTTTTTGGTAAGACCATATGTTGCTATTATTCAACTTTCCTTTCTTATTCCTTCTTTTTCTCATGCTAGTTCAATTCTTGTGGAATCAGTTGAAGGTATTCTAAATACTGGTCCAATTCATATAATATCATCGTTATTTTTTTTAAAAATTGGCAGAAAATGTTTTGGTACATGTTTTGTTGTACAAT
This sequence comes from Nephila pilipes, assembly GCA_019974015.1. Taxonomy (NCBI): domain Eukaryota; kingdom Metazoa; phylum Arthropoda; class Arachnida; order Araneae; family Nephilidae; genus Nephila; species Nephila pilipes. The sequence goes on from BMAW01107609.1 coordinate 5,043, forward strand.
TCAAAATTTAAAATTTTATTTAGCAAGTATATCTTAAGACACCTACCGAGGCACGAAATTTGAAACTTTAGTTTCTGTTCTTATGAATCAGAAAGTTACAATGATATTCTATTGTACAAAATATGTGATGTACAAAATTTAAAATTAACTCATTGAACACATATCAGCTGAAAATGAACTGTTTGGGTATATGTCTTGAACACGGAAACATGTAAAGGAAGGTATGAAACCGGCAAATAAAAATTCATCCTAAGATATAAATTTACATTTTTCAGATGGAATAAACTTCCAATATATTAAAATTTACTTGAACAAATGCTTTACTTAAAAATTCGAAAGATTGTTTTTTGTATTCAAACTTCAAATACGCTTGAGAGAATTAAAATTAAGTATTTCCAGAAAACTTTATTCATGCTTTTTTCCTAAAGAGGTATCAAGTTCGAAAACGCATTGGGATCTTAATCTTTTTTTAAAAGTATAATAACATTGCAACTTACAAAGAATTAGCTTTACAGTTCATTTCACTGTAGGGAATGTCTTCGAGGTCCATTTTCTTGCAGGATGAGTAATCTAAATTGAATGAAACGAAAGTAATTTAGATGTCGAATTATAAACAAAGAACTTAATTTTACGTCTTTATATTGCTTTGTATTTAATGATATTTTAAGATTTAATTACTATTTCACTGGATACTCACAAATATTTTATATTAAAAAAAAAAATTTCTTATTTAAAATGTCTTTATTTTTTGTATCTGACAAGCTCCAAAAACTAGATACACTTTTTTAAAAAGAAAAATATTCTTTTAATAAAATATTTTATAAGTTTATAACAGGTCCTTCCTTTACAATCACGCATTCTTAAGGTATTGAAGCATTTCCTTAGTGATGAAGATTTCGTTGGAAGTGAATAAAAGTACTTTAGCATCACTATGCAGCTTCAACCATGTCTGACAAAAAGTATCTGATTTTTTAATAAGATGTGTATAACATTTGAAAAATAGTAAATAATTGTTTTAAATTAGTCATTGCGAAAATTATTAACATTGTAAACTAAAGTAAGAATTAAATTGTATTTAAAATGAATATGTGTGCGTGCGTGCGTATATAGACAGAAGGAGATGGTATTAAAGCAATCCGAAATTTCATCAAATTCTTTGCTAAAAATAATAACTGTTAAGTTCTCGTCAAAGTATAATTGTTCAAAAGAAATATTAATTAGTATAAATTAAGCGAAATCCCAAGTTAATATTAATTCCAAATTAAATATTAAAATTCGATCTGTAACATGAGCTATTCCCAAAATTTCCTTTAGCTAACATCCTGGGTTTCTTTCTTACTTTATATTTAAATTTTCATCAACTTAATAAGCAAATGAAATGTGGTTATGCCAATCTGGTAAACTTTAGAAATGTAGAGGATATATTTTTTTCAAACCATATAAAAGCGATGGAGAAATTTTGCAGGAATATAGAAAGGTTTTGGCAACGAGAAGATTGTGGTAATTGAAAAATATCCAAATTGAATTGTCCGCTGAAGTTATTTTGCGTGATTCTGTGAGTCATAGGGATTATGACCAGAAGGTGTTTGATTGTAATTTCTCAATGTTGAATTACCTCGCAATATTTGATATTTTATAGAAGTTATTAGCACCCACTTGGAATGAATACAAACTGGTAGACAGCATTCCCCCTTTTAAAGAAACAATAAATAAGGTTTTTAAAAATTATGATGTATTTTTATGTCAATATTCTGAACCTAACACACGATTCGGAATGGAATAAATGCGGGCGATGAAATGAAATACAGTATCTACCATCAAATATGAATTGTCATCTATGCATTTAAAAGAATACTTTTTACAGAACTGTGTCAAATTTCATGGTTTCATACATAATTTTGGATATTCATTGCAGAAGTATATTCGATTGACTCTGAAATAGAAAAAGAAGTTCAACTAATTATTTTTAAATATTTGGCGAAGCACTGAAATAAATGTTGTTATAGAAACTCTCAAAAATTCAATTTAGTTATTTATTTTGTGTCAATATTAAGAATGCATGGAAAAGAAACTATCGTTGCCTTTAACTTAATTATATTTTTTCCAGTACTTTGTTCTTTTGATCTTATTACATTTTTATCTCTTATTTGATTAAGTATTGTGCTTGAATTCAATCGATGTATTTTCTGTCTATAAATGAGGTACATATACCATTTCAAGTACTTACGTATAAAATCAGAAAATAAAATTGCATCCAGAGTATTGTTGATTATTCAGTGAAGCATCAAAATAATCAGTTTGTTGTAGGAGCTCTCGTTAACTCATCTTTTATTGATTCGCTGTGTGTGTTTAGAGGACATGAGTAAGTAGTATTCATTTGAGCTTTACGTAATTATATTCCATTCTGAATTTCTGTTTTTAAAATATAAATATTATTTATTTATTTATTTATTAGCCACCTAAGTTGCTATTGCTTTAGGTGAGGTGATTTGGCGTACCAAACCATTTTTCAATTTTTTTTAGCGTTCCCTAATTTAATTACATGTATCTTAAATATATTCAATTTAATAATTTATCGTTTCCTTTTATTTTAATTACATGTAGCTGATATAATATTCAATTTGACAATTTATTGTTTACTTTAATTTTAATTACATTTAACTTAAATATATTCATTTTAATACTTTATCCTTTCCTTTCATTTTATCAATACTTCTTTATCAATATTGTTATAAACTAAGTGAAATACTTACAAACAAAATGCTGGGAATATGATGACTGTAGATTCACTGCTAAGCTCAGGATAGAAGAATACGAGAAGTAGAGAATGCAGAACTTTCAAGATTAGTATAAAAAGCAGGAAATATATAGAATCAGGATGAGACTTCACAAAATGTTCCATGTTGCATTTCTCTTCGGGAATATTTTCTCATTTCTTCGATCATGCAAGTTCCTGATTCTTTTCGAGGGAATTCGGTCCTTTTCTGAAAATGTCTCAGTGAATTTCTGAAAGATAGAAAGTTATGTTCTAATAATTCATTATTTTCATTTTTTATTCTTTAAACGATTGTTCAGTAAAATAGTAATCTTAATTCATTGCTTCTATTACCACCTTCATACTTTGGATAAATGTGAGATAAGTTCCAAGAAAATGGTGCAACTACGAGGGATAGAACGATTTTTCAACATGGATCGAATTTACTTTTGATGAGTTGGAGAAAGAAAGGAATAAGTAAAGCTGGAATAAACTTAATTTAACTCAATTAATTAATAAGTTTTTCTAGTGTTAGTTTTTATTAACGTCTCACTACAAGCAACACGGGGGCTATTGGCGGCGGACCTCGTAATTATGAGTAAGTGACTTTAGAATTCTATGGCGCAAGAGCCAGATATGGCTATGCTGCGAAAAACCAGGCGATACATAAAAAGTAATTAAAACATTGCACTTAGGTATAAATCCTTTTGGGACCAATTAGAAGAAAATTAAAAACAATTGTAATAAATGTGACAGGAAATCGCAGTTTCAAATAGATTAAAAACGTAATCAGATCAGACCGAAATGAGATAAAAAAAACTAAAACACAGTAAGCTAATGTCGAATCCGAATTTTCTTTTGTTTCAAGTTAGAATGTTCTATTTGGTCCATGACATCCATGAGCCAGGAATCATCGACATCGTATAAAATACAATTATCGTCATCTCCAAGAATTTTGGTTTATTGTGTAACGTAGTATGTGAAATGTTTCGGTACGGGCTATTTAATTTATTTTTCTTTTTGGTTTTTGTCTTAAAACTAGGAGTATTTACAGATTTAGCAGCTTTGATAGGAACTATGGAAGGCAAAATATCTGCTTGAGAAGATCACGATGATGTTATTTACTGTATACGTTGGAAAAGACGAAGGTGAGGATTTGGATGGGGAAGACAATGACTTAAGACATTGAAGAGGCAGGCATATCACTTTTGTAACAGAAGGATCGGTTTGAGTGAACGTTGATATAAATGATTTAGTGTCCTGAGCGTAAGTTTGAGAAAGTGGTAGAACTATTAATTTGCAAGCTTCTGTGTATGAAATATTCTGAATGGTTTTTATTTCTTGGATCTTTTTCTCCTTTTGTCATTTTGAGCATATTGTTGAATTGGAAGTGGGGAACAATTAACATACTTAATCTCCAGTTGGCAATCCGTGGAAGAGTGTCCAACGGACGCACACCTAGAGCACATTGATTGTCCCCTGTAAGCAGATATTGAAACACCGAACCTCTGACACTGAAACCAGAGGATTCGGAATATATGGCCGGATATTGCAGTTAAGATAACATGCTTTGATACTTGAAGGCAATTGAGGACTATTAAAAGTTAAAATTACATGTTTAGTAGGGAAAGTAAAACTATTTTTTTTAATTATGATCCTTCTGACCTGAGTGACACACTGATCGGAAAATCCATCGAGGATTTCCGCTTCGGATGCGCACAACAGGTCAGGTTCAGAAATTACGCCCGGCAGGAGCTGAGAGATTTGTGGAGGTAGACATTCAGAGGAAAATCTAGAAAGGCTTTTGCGGACAAAAAAATATTTCGATTGTAAAGCAGTTTTTGTCTCGATAATCAGGTCACCAGATTTAATTTTTTAACAGATTTCGGATCACCAACGATACCAAGCAATGCTTTCTGTATTGCAAATGGAGATTGTTGGACATTTTATTGTTTGGTAAAGAGAAGATCAGAAATCGAGCATGTTTGGCAGTTTCATCAATATTAATGTTTGTGGGTAAATTAAGGCCTTTACCCAGGCACGAAAAAGTAGGATCTATAGAAGAAAGAGTTTGTTAATCCTAGTGTGCCTCCACCGAGCATGGAGTTCAACGAGGGAGGCAGTTGCCGGTTATGGTAGATTACCAGGCACGCAACTTACCTGAAGGTCAACCAGGATGTAGCACTGCAGCATAAGGGCGAGGATCCACCGGGAAACCCGATGCACCCCTTATCTGAAGCGCTAACCCTATAACAGTGTCTCTTTGCTGATGAATCCAGAAAGAGACTTACCACCAGTCGATTGACAGAAGCGGGCTCACTCCTGCCATCCGTCTACAACGAAGCATGGGCCAAAGGGAACGCAAAAGATAGCCCCAGGATCTGAATTCCCTCTTTACGGGACGCCGCATACAGCAAACATGTGGGTTAGCAAGCCAACAGAAAAAAAAAAGGAAAATGGAAAACAAAACGGATACCAACAAACACTGAATAAAGAAAAAATATGACGAAGTGAATATGAACAAAATATATCTGTTAAATAATATGCAAAAGCTTAAGAATCTGTGTTCTAGACGAAGAAGAAAGAAAAATGAAAGGAGAAAAGTTAAGACAATCAGGAGGGTTGAAAATGGAGAATGATCGCTAGGGTATACCGGGGGCACATCACCTGTGTTTACAAAAGACAGTAAACCCCGTGGAAGAGAAAAAGATCACTCAGTTTCCTCAGGTTCGTGAAGCCCGTACTTACCTGAAATAGGTAAGCACCTGAGGTCCCTCGTAATTATGAGCCTCGGTCAAGCAATGAGGACGACACCCGAAATGACACCCCCTCCCCTAACTTCCGCACCCCACCATTGGGAGAACTTTGGGCCCCGAGAGATTTAAAGTCCATCAGCCCTGGCTACAAGCGGTCTTTAAGGGCCAAAGATCGAACCCTCGACTGAACGAAAACCTCCGTTATCGAATCCGAAACCATGACCACTAGGCTACAGCGGCCACAACATGTATGCATATTACATCAATAACGGATGAGAAAATCTTTCATTCAGATATATAATATATATATATATATATATATATATATATATCCTCAAATATCAGTTTGATTCGAAACTTTTAGTGCTGCCATTTGTAACTCACTAACCCTCTGTGTGAGCGATGATATAAATTTTATACCACTTAGTTTGAAGTATGAAACGAATACTTTATATATTTTGTTTTGAGTAATTAGCGATATTTACATAAAGTTTCAAACACTTAGAGTGGTTAGCTGATGAAATTAAAATTTTCCACTTAATTCAGAAACATTTCCGTAAGGGTTAAAATAACCACTTCTTAGGAACTTTCATTAGATTCGAAGCAATAATTTTTATAATCATTCTGCATAGTTGCGCCACCTAATTTAACCTTTTGAAGACGAGCAGTCGCATTCGCGAACAAAAGGAACAGTATCTTAAAGGACGGGTTTCGTCGTGAAATCGACCAAGGATTTCCTTCCCCTCGTAACAACTTTAGGAACGCCGTAGAGCTCGTAAATGTCAACCACTTTACCGCCCCTCTTTGTATTCAGAGGGTTTAGTGATAGACCACTTTTAAAAACGCTTATCGAATAATTCCTTTTTTTCCCCGTTTTATCCCATTCTGAATGAGTAAAACGAATCATACCTTACATCAGACGAAATTTTTCATGATTCTGATTCTGATTGCGAATTAAAAAATGAAGATCAGGATTTCGACCAATCTTTTCTTTTGAACCCAATTTCTGAAGCTGTTTTTCACATGAATTGGATGAAATTGACTGGGACAATCCTCAATCGACTCATGAAGCAAAAATCTTGCAATTTAACGGATTGAATAAATTGAAAGGAGCCGCTGAACTGTGTGTTTCGTAAAGTGATTTTTTACAGTCATTTTGAAAAGTTCTATTCTGAAAAAAATTACGGCCGAGACAATATAGATATGCAGGTCGTACTTTACAAGCTGCAACGCCGACGAATTCAAAAATGCATAACCTAAGTTGGGTTGAAACAAATGAAGTTGAAATATTTAAATTCCTCTCTTTAACCCTTTTAATGGGGCATATAAAAAAGACAATCTGAAAGAATATTAGTCGACGGATCCAGTATTGGAGACACCTTTTCTTAGAACTGTGATGCTGAGGGACAGATTTTTAAGTTTACTTCGCATTCTATGAAATAAAATGAAAATAATACGCTGCAACTATTAAAGTTTGTACATATATTTTAAATGTTCTAAATTAAAATAAGGGTATATAATTTTTTTTAGATGCTGTCATTTTAGGGAACTATTTTAACATAAGTTAGCATGAATAAGTAATGTAAGCAAAACAACTATAACCACAAACACAATGAAAAAAAAGAATATTTTGAATTATACTCTAATAACAATACTCGAATTTTTTTTTTTTTTTGTAACAAAATTAAAACATGTACTGAATAAAGTGAGTGTTAGAAATATATCACACACACACATACTATGCTCCGTTGAATGAGTGCTGAATTTGTTCGAATTGTTAAAAATTAATTTAAAAAAAAACTTTAGAAAACATGACCTATTATGCAGTAGTTTATTTGTACCAATAATTCTAAACAATGGACGAATATAGTTAGTTTTTCGAACTATGTATTTTCCTTATTTGCATTCATTTATGAAATGCTTAAAATTTTTTTTATTGATACTTAATAGATATACAAATGTAAAAACTTGTGGAGATAAATTAGAAAAAAAAAACGAACAGAAACTAGCAATACTTATATTTCCTCCCTGGTTTCCTCTTCAAAAATCTTTAAAAAACAAGTTTTTATAAGTTGAACTTAATTTTTAGACTCAAAAGAAAAACAATATTATATATACAATTCGTAGTAAGAGAAAAATTTGTGTGTGCACTTTCATTGATTATTTTAATTCTAAAATTTTACCTAGTGAGTTGTATTTCTTGACTTTATCATAACTGGAGAAGGTTCTTTGAAATAAAACATTCTACTTCTTTTTTAAAAGAAAAATTTTGAAAAATAAAAACGATATATTGTCATACTTGGTTGTTAGAAAACTGCCGTGGAAAAATTCGCATTTTCTTTTTTTTACTTCCCTCTCTAACATTAGTTAGTTGAAACTCATACGACAGATACAGTGTCAATAAATCTTTAGAAAACAACAATTCTAAGCCTGTCTACCTGGAACTTTAAATCTTTGAATGCACAATGAAATGCATTCAAAGCTAGGTTACGGTTAACTTAACGAAGTGCCGAGTGCTATCTTAAACCTTATACATCAAAGGGAAACGACATAATTGGTTTCAGGGGCACTATTCTTTCGCAAATGTCGCATTCATTCTCGACTTCCGTATCACTATAATTCATTCCCGATTTTATTGACGTTATATGTGTCGGCAATTCCTTTCTTACAAAGTCGCCGAGGATGTCGGGCTTATACATCTAATAAACCTCAAGTTTTTAAGTATTTGTTTGGGACAAATTTTTTTTGAAAGCGTTTTTCACTAGCCTCTTGCAAGAAAAGCTTATCTAATTTGATTAAAAGCTGTCTTTGGTCAACAATGAATCGAAAAAAACGTTTCGGTACTCATTTACATTGAAAATGTAGCAGCTAAAAAGATTGATTTTGATGAAGCCACAAAAAATTTCAGAATTCAAAACTTGCTCGAAAACAACTTTTTGCTTTATTCGAGACTGAAAAGATAAAAACATTTTCTGAAATATCAATCATGGCAGAAATTGTTTTTACTTTTTTCTTTAATCTTAAATATTTTTTTTCCAGGTCACTATACCTAATTATTTTATTAAATAAATGAATGCATTTTTTTTGGAAATAATTATAATAAGGAGACTTTAGGAAGGTTGCCCAAACCGATCCTCAATAGTTTTAGTTTCTCCTCTAACAGTATTACAGTTCATAATAAAAGAAATGTTACTCCAAGAACTGAATTAAAAATCATATTTCTTTCTTTATTTACTTTGATTACTACTATTTTCATTTTTTTATCACTCAAAAATCTGAGTATTACTCATTTATTTTTTGGTGCATTAGATTGAAAAATATTCCTAAAATTCTAAGAGTAATACTCAGATTTTTGAGTATTACTCTTAGTGTTCAGACATAGAGTATTACACTCTTACATACATAATTTCAATAACATGCTAATGTTATTGCAATTATATATGATAAACAAGAAACTAAGTTCATCACTTATAACGTTTTGTATAGAAAAGATATATTTATAAAATATTTCATTTATTTTTTGGAAAAGAAAATGTAAGAATTTTCTTAAGAATAATTTACATATTTTATTAAATATAATTCGGTAAGAAACAATTTCTAATGGCTCAGTAGTATAACTGTCAAAAAGCACAACTGATTTTTTTAAAAATGTAATATTTATTGACTTTTAGACAATCGATGCTCATAAATAATATTTAAACTTAAATTTATTTAATGTACATTTCCTCTTCATTAGCATATAATGTGAATGTCCCTTCACGGATATTTATTTCGAGTTTTACAGAATTAAACAATATTAAAACCATTGATCATTGATTCTGTGGCCGTGGTACTCTAGTGATGCCGTCGCAAACCCGCGGCAGGCACTTTTCGTCGAGTTGCGAGTTCGAGCCTTGATGCCACTAAAGACCCACCGTGTATTCGAGATTGATGCACGAAAAATCTGTCAAGGATCAAAGTCCTCCTGTTGGCACGGTGTGGAAGTTAGGAGAGGGAGGTGCCAGCTCAGGTGTCATCCTCGTCACATGACCGAGGTTCAGAATTACGAGGTTTGCAACTAATAGTTTAAGTGTTGCTTCTAGAACGACGTTCATAAAACTAATCAATTAATCGTCGTTGATTTGAGAAAATCGGAATTTAATTGAAAATCTATCACATTGATATATTCTCAATATTTTTCTTTTCTTCTCAATTAATTATTTTGATTATAAAGAATAATGTTTATCTAAATTTTCTAACGGATATAATATTATATATTTCTTGAACAATTTCAACCGTAATTTCAAACTAAACATTTCAATATATGTTACATGGATTTCTTTGATACATATAAAATAAATTTATAATGTTTGCAAATTTTTAATGAATTTACTTAAGATCATAAAATTAAAATATGTTATTAAAAGAAAGGTTATTTGAAAATGTTAATGTACTAGAAAAGATAATAAGGCAGAATAGGACGGGTATATATTCTGATAGTCTCTTTTTGCTACACCATAGTTTACTTTTATGAGATTTATTGCGATTCGAAGTTTGAAAACGTCAAGCAGCGTGAGATCTACTATCGACGGAGTTAGTGACTTTGATATTTCTGTCAAAAGATGAGAATGACACATCTGATATGACACCCCATTCACTATTATGAGTGTGTGAGTGACAGTGAAGTGTAATGGCGCATGAACCGGATGCCGCCTTCCTGCGTCAAACAAGGTGTAACTGCAATCCAAACGTTTGAATGAGCGAGTGATATTTTCAATAGAGCAGAAACCGAATGAGGCTATGCGCCAAACATGGTAAGCAGAGAGTGTAAAGCGAGTAAAATATGATAAAGATGTTAAAAAAATGAAAACAAAAATTGAGTGACCTGATGGAAAGATCAAAAATAGAAAAGGATCGCTAAGGTACCACGGGATGGGTCACCCGTGTTTGCAAAATAGTGTAAACCCCATGGGAGAGAAAACTAGTTATCACTCAGATCCCTCAGGTTCGCTAAGCCCGTACTCACCTGAAGAAGGTAAGCCCCTGAGCGCACCCCCTTTTCTAACCTTCCACTCCTTAAAAGTGTCAATTCTTAAGGCTTTGAAAAGTCTGAAATTCATTATGAAGGATGTTTTTGTTGTAAAAATGGCTCCAATCAACATCTCGAACGGAAGAAAGTCATTCATGAATTCATGACCCGTTAGTTAAAATTAAAATATTTATACTGTAAGTCATTTTGGAGTTAAAGGATTCAAACATATTTTAAATGCCTCCTAAAAACTTTATCTAAAAGAGTAATAAGAAAATTGTCCAGTTATTCAACATTTAAATTCCTTCACATATAAAAAATTATAATTTCATCACCCTGATCGATTGATTGTTTTTTACGTCGTTATTAAACGCAACACGAAGGCACTTGGCAACGTTAAAGTTAAATTTTAACCTTTGTCTAGGGATAAGGACAATACATGAGTTTTTACCTCCATCTCCATTCTTCAGCAAACTGGAAAGACTTGAAGCCTCGAAAATTTCAACTTGCTTTTTCACCGCAAAAAAGACGGGGATTTAATGATTAACCCATGCGATTATGGAATAACTATAATGTCATGTTTGTAAAATATTTTTAATATGTATCAAAATGTTTCTTTTAACTAGTGATGTTACGTTTTTTTTTAATGTATTGCAAGAAATCAGGTAGACTTTTATCAAAAGTTAATTTGCTTTAAAAAATTTACTCGGAATACTTTATTAATAATATATTAGAAATATTATTTTGAAATATTATTTTAATTGAAATAATTAATTGCATTTTAAGATATTTAATTGTAAGTGATTAATAATTACCTTTATTTAACGCCCAATTACGTTTCTAGTCTCAATTCACAAAATATTTTTAACAAAATTTCCAACTTTTCATAATAAGATAGGTTATTTTATATATTTAATAATAATCAAACCGAATATCTCACTGTATCACTTACACATATTAAAAATTTCAAAGCACAATCAAAAAAATGCAATAAATATGCAAAAACATTACATAAAAGCAGAAAAGCTTTTAGATACTAATCAACACTAAAAACGCAAAACATGTTATGATTTCTATAAAAAAAATACTCCACACTTAACGAATTAAAGCAAATAAATTTTTATTTAGTGTTCTACAATGCAAATAGTTTTTAATTTCATAACACATTTAAAAAATAAATGTAAATTACTAATTACACGAGTCTAACATAAAAGTTTAGTTTTTCGTAAGAGTTTTTCACTACAATCCAGAATATTTCTTCCAAATTATTGTAAAAGTCTATAAAATGAAATCAATCCTATTTTATCAGCGTTAGCTTTATATTTTCATTCTTAATATTTTTCAGAATTCGTCTAAATATTTCATTCAAATTCGCAAAATTCAATGCATCATCATACCACAATTTCCTTCTAACATAATTCATGGAATTCAGAAAACTTTTCCATGAATTCTAATTAAAATAATTTGGATATATCGCTGAAATCTAGCTTTAATTTCACAATCCAAAATGTAATAACAGAATCGCACAATGATAACAAAGTTTTAACTTTAAAAGTTATATAAATTTCTGTCACATTTTAAACTATAAATCGTTCTCTAAAGGGAAATTATATAAATCAATTAGAGAAAGATTCTCGGATTTTCTAATTAATATTTTAAAATTAATTCCTCGAATGTCGTACATGTTCACACCAAATACCCAGGCTCCAAAAAACCATTTGTTGAATAGGTGAAAATATATTTATTCCTTTTGATGAATAATTGGCCTTGAGAGAATGAAATCATACAAGTATCAAAAAAAAAAGGTATCTCCTCATCACAGATACGTGAATGTCTTTTTAAACTACCACTTTGAGTGAGCGATTTCTTACACAATTCACAAACTTAAGGTTTTTCTTCGGTATGTGTAAGTAAATGACTTCTTAGAGCACTTCTGTCATTGCAAGTGTAACTGGAAACTTCACAAACATAAGGTTTTTCCTTTGTATGAATACGAAAATGCGTTTTTAGATGACCACGTTGACTGAAAGATTTCTTGCATAATTCACAAACATAAGGTTTTTCGTTAGTGTGGATACGCAAATGTCTTTTTAAATCAAACCTTTGAGTGAAAGATTTCTTGCAGAATTCACAAACATAAGGTTTTTCCTTAGTGTGGATGAGCAAATGTCTTTTTAAACTAAATTTTTGAGTGAAAGATTTCTTGCAGAACTCACAAACGTAAGGTTTTTCTTTGGTATGAATAAGTAAATGAGTTTTAAGAACACTCCTAACACTACAAGCATAATTACAAACTTCACAAACATAAGGTTTTTCCTTAGTATGGATGCGCAAATGTGTTTTTAAATTACACTTCTGAGTGAAAGACTTCCTGCAGATTTTACAATTGTAAGGTTTTTCATTTGTATGAAGAAGCAAGTGACAATTTAAGTTACCCTTTCGAGAAAATGCCCTTTTACAAATTTCACAAACATACGGTCTTTCATTGGTATGAATACGGTAATGTGTATTCAAAACGTTTTTGGAAGAAAAGCCTTTTTGGCAAATGTGACAAACATAAGGTTTCTCTTTTGTGTGAACACGTAGATGAATATTTAAGGATGAGCTTTGATGAATGGCTTTGTTGCTTACAGAACACGAATAAGGTCTCTGATTTGAATGAATGAGTAAATGTCTATTTAATTTAAACTTTTCTGGAAATGATTTGCAGCAAATTTCGCAAGTGTAAGCCACCTGCAGCGCACGAATACAAAAATGTTGTTTTTGTTTAAGCATCGAAGTAAAGGACTGTTTACATTTATTGCAAGTAAAACCATTTTCTTTGCAGTGAATTAATAAATGCGTCTCTAACCGTTTCTTTAAGGAATTTCCCTCTTGGCACAAGTTACTTTTCTCATCCATAATGTTGAAGTAAATGATAAATCAGCAAGTATTTTTTACCTAAAATCTTATGACTTGTCTCAGAGTTCAAGCACTTTCACAGGAATATTGATGTTTGCATACGAAGGTATATGCGTATTCAATAATGAATGGCAATTAGCGCAAAATAATGCTAATCAGTTGCCTCCAGCGCTAAAAATATACTTTTTTCAAATATTTCAAACTAAATCTAAAATGAATTATGTTTAATGTATTCCTTACTAATCCAGTTTGTGTGTACACTGACACAATATTCAGTTCAATTAAACTTAACATAAAATATCATTAGTATTGTTTTTTAAATTTAATTTAATGTGTGGGGCTTCGATGTAGCAGAACATCAATTTAATGTAAATAACCAAATTTTATCTGTATGAGAAATTTACTTAAATAATTATAAATTGTTAAATTTATGGATTGTAATAACGTAATTCGTAGACAGTAAGAAAATTACGAATACAATGAGGAATTGAATATTTCCTCGAGGATTCAA
>BMAW01107612.1:0-12462 GCA_019974015.1 Nephila pilipes
ATCTGTTCGACTTTTAAAGGCAGACGATTTAATCTAACGTGATACTTTATTTAAGACATTACCTATTCTACTTTTAAAAGCAGACGATTTAAACTTAAAGTAATTCCTTTTTCAATATTCTTTATTAAGATATTTTTTTTGGCAACACCAGATCATAGTTTTGATTTTAGATAATTGACTGGCAACGGATATGAATTTTAGTATTGAGTTTGGTTCCGAGAGGTAAAGACGAACGTAGAAAAAGTGGTGCTTGTGTAAAATTGTGTCTTGAATGTATGCTTGAAAAGATGTGTGCAAATAAATGTGATGTCCTGAAAACAAGTCCTATTTATTAATAGTCTTCAATACAGTACAATATTTAAATAATTATTTACAAAGTTTTAATTGAAATTTTTTTATGATTAGCGAACACTAGAAACACAGGTAATATTTTAATGACTTCGATGCTAACATTAATAAACAGTATCGATGGACTATTCTTATAAATACTTTTTTTCCTCAGGAAATGAACAAAAATAACTCTAGCATAATACTCTAATAATGTATAAATTTCAACAAAGGGAAAGAAATTTTGTAGTGAATGAAAAATGAATAACAAAATATTTCTAAAGAAACAAAGGAAGCAATTTATTTATGAATTTTATTACGCATTCTATACTTTAAGCTGTTGTGCCATTCTATTGGGGCTGAGACAGGCATTGATAGCCGATAAATATTCCCATTGACAAGAAAAGCTCCTCATGACCGTTTCCTTGTTAAATCTGTCAAGCATGAATCCGTTAGACAATAATCGATGACAGTCTATATATTTCTTATTCACATCCAGATGTGGAATGCCTCTTATATCTTACCAGAAGGTACAAATCTTAGATGACAGCCCTTCTCTCAATAGCAGAGCTTGCGGGGTAAGGACGGGGGGGGCACACAGGGCGGCCAAGCTTGGCTTATCAGACCAGCCATCTGCATCGGGTCCTGGTTAGATTAGATAACTATTATCGTCGGGACTACGATAGTACTTATGCAGAATTTCAAGGTAATTGGACAAGTGAAATTGGTTCGCAATAAATTTCTAAAATACTTACATGTATCAGAAGTAAAATAAAAGCTCGTCAAATATTTTAGTCCGGATAAGAAAATAAATTTTTCTTTTTCGAAACGGACGAAGTTGGCCGCGATCGTCTTTTGCCGTGTTACAAATGTGTTTAATGTGACCGTCTTTATGTTTGAACTATTGTTTTCGTACAACTCATAGACGTGGCGATGAGCAGATTATTTTATTTTATTATTTCTATGAGGAGGAGGACATTTGTTAGAATTTACACCGCAGACGGGGGGCGGCAGAAATCCCCGCTAGCCTGTGCCCCACCTCCTATTCCGTACATAATGCACCACAGGGGTACAGATCGCCTGATAAGGAAGTTTGAAGAAGTAGTTTTAAGAATGTAGGAACTGAATGATTTATAACGGTTTTCTTTGTTGCAGGCTTTTTCACGTGCCCTTTTCCGTACTCTGGTGGCGACAGTGATTAAATAAAAGCTACGCTTGAAATTTACAAGAATAGAGGAGCATAAATAAATTCTTTCTGCATACCTGAAGTGTCTTTCTTCCTCAGACGTGTGTATTTACACCTGTGGGAAAACAGATTCAAATGCAATAGCACTTTGGCTCCCAAATGATGGTTCGCGATCCCCAAGGGGCTCACCTTAACTTTTTAAAGGGGGGGGGTCCCCGATTATGCATTTTAAAAACCAGAATTATATATTTGTTTAAGCAATTTTGATAAACAATCACATTTTACAGTTTTGTTGCACAATTTTGATATTTAACTATGATAGAGATTATTGGTATGGAAAGCGCAGGTAGAGAATCAGTTGCCAATATTTGCTTTTTTAGTTTCGAATAAAGCTTCAAAAATAGGACTCAATTTTTTAACTGAAGTAATGAATGTATTAGCAAAAACAAAATCATTCATTAAATAAACGTGAATAATTATATATATTTGAGTTTGCAACTTTTTTTTTTTACTTTACAAAAATGTAAGACCCCGAATGGTTTCTTGCACCTAAGTAGGGACTTCTTAAGGCATGGGCCAACTGGGCCCGGACCCAGGGCCTCACCTTTGGGAGGTCCTCATCTCGTTCTCTACTCGACCACAATAAGAT
Organism: Nephila pilipes; assembly: GCA_019974015.1. Classification (NCBI taxonomy): domain Eukaryota; kingdom Metazoa; phylum Arthropoda; class Arachnida; order Araneae; family Nephilidae; genus Nephila; species Nephila pilipes. The sequence goes on from BMAW01107612.1 coordinate 2,163, forward strand.
CATGATCAGAATCATTTTCAAATGTTATTTCCGGACATGAATGGTTGAAGACAGTTACTTCTATATTAAATATTTCTATTTGCAACGTTTGCTGAGAATCAGGGGAAATATTAGTTTTATTTGTAAAGCGAAATATGTCAAATTTATTGATAAAATTGCTGCTGTGGGAAGGATTGTCTCAGAACACTCCTTACAGTGACCTTAATTCCAATTTAATTTCTTTGAAAAAGCCAAAGATAATTGCTTTTTTTATTTCTGAATTGTATTTCTTTGAGATTTTAAATAATATACAAATATTTATACCGCATTAAAAAAAGTAAAATAATATGTAATTATATTTTCCTTTTTTTACAGAAAGAGTTATAAAAATAATATCACATTAAAAAAATTATCCTCTTTTGTTGTAAATTTTCTCTCTTTCCCTCTGAACAACACAAAATAATCTCTTAACTAACTGTATGAAATATATATATGTATATGAAATTACATATATATAGTTCAATGGACTCTTTAGAATATTTTTATGTTTATTAATAAATGCGCGCTTCCTTCTTTTTGAATGCACTATGATCTTCTAAAAGAATTTTCGATGTGTATTGTAATTCAGAGAAATATTTTTATTTGCTTCTAATATAGAAAGCGTTATTTTACTCGTTTAAAAATTCAAATGACTGTCCTTTTTTAACATAATTACATCCCGCTCACTACAACGATCATAAAATATTTTCAATTAGAAAAAGTAAAACCAGGGAATCTATGCTCTTTCAAATGCATATACTTTAAAATTCCTTTACTTGCAAGTCATTAGAAAAGTCAGCATTGCACATTTGAGAAAAGAGGGGGAAAGAAAACATGAAATTCCCCCGTGTCTCATAGTTGAATAGTGATTTATGACTCACAGAGAAAAAAGAAATACTCAAAAAATGAATACCCAGAAGTACTCATTTTGAAATGAGTATGTTTGTATCAGATTTGAACGTATATCTTAGTCGAAAGTAAAACATTACATCTATTCAAAACCAAAAAAAATGGGAAATCGTCACTCTCAAAAATTATTACACATATAAGGACTACAAAAGTTCCTTTTATATACTTGCTACGTATTTAAAAAAATTGGAGTTCAAAAACAAATATGGTTCGATTAAATATTTTGAACTATTTTTCGTATTTACCGCGCTACGCGCGTAAGAACACATGGAATTTAAATGAGTGCGTACTACTATTCAGTTGTAAGTACGATTCAGTGTTGCTTATATTTTGTATTATTATTAAAAGCATCTTAATTTCACTGTGATTAACTAATTGTTTCTTTAAAAAAAAGTTTTTTAATTTCTGCTAATAATTTGATTCGGGTGGATCTGATATTAGCGTACTTCTTAGCGACTGGGAAAAATTGAAATTGTCTGGTATTGTTGATGTATAACATTGAGAATTTGAATAAATTATTAATTCAAAATTACTAAATGTTTTTAAGACATTGCATATTCAAAAGGTTATGTTGAAAAAACATTCAGAATGAATCTATTATGTTTCAAGAATTGTTATTGATCAGTTTAGAAAATGATTTTCATATTAGTAATCACTTGTGTTTTGCAGACTATCCATAATATTGCATAGTAGTCGTATCTTTAGAAACTTCTTGATTTTAATTCGTACAGATCATAATTTAAAGCTTATATCGAAAGTATATAAACAAACGCCAGAAGAAAGTTTAAATAGGCTTACCGAGCGACAATTTAACAACGCAATTAAACGAGAATATGACTATAGATATATGAAAAATGTACTCGGATTATTTCCTACCGAATATGAACAAATTGATTAATGAAAGAAATATGATAATAATATTAAGTATGTCAATCGAAATAAAGTGTAAGCAAGATGTAAACAAATACGATGTAACACAGACTACACCAGTTTGCTTTTGCAGACATATATGTTGTTAAAATTATTAATTTTTTGCAAAAAATGATTTACAACCCATTTAAGTATATGGTGAATGTGATAAATGTTTACGTTATTTTGGGAGATTATTTTAAAAATATAGCGCTGTAAGTTTTATGCAATAAGTCATACTATTTGATTCATTCGGGTCAAAAATGATCTCAAATTTAAGCAACATGCGTAAACAGCAAAACATTATGGCAGCGCCTGATGCAGTAGAACATATTATAATAAAATTGAAAAGGATTATGTATATCATGACGCAAGGCTAAGTGCTAAAATCACATAATTTAAAAGTTTGCTTTCAAAGGTGGCTAACCGATAACACCGTAATTTCTCTACGAAATATATTTTTGCACCAAAAGCATTTTTTTTATAGACAAATATTGAAGGTAACGTATTTCGGTTTGAAATAATTTTAATTTATCTAAGATAGTAATTTCATGTAAATTTTATAATACGTTTTTTAAATCAGAAATTACGAAATGAACAAAATCCATTTGCAAAATGCATTTTTTATTATTCTACATTCCGAAATTTCTCTTCAATACGCGACATTTTGAATAAAAATTAAATGTACTTGCGAACTAATGCGTAATGGATATTTGTCTTAATTATGAACTGATCCCATATTGTTTAAATCAGATTTATGTTATTCTATAATACGTAATGCAGAAAAAAGCTATGCTTTCATACTGTTTTGCTTGAATTGAAAACATTTGTGATATTTCTTTTAAAAAAATCTTGTCAAATTGACATGTTTTTCTGTTCCTAAGGAGACATGCTTTGTCGAAGTAAATTTTAATCTACTAACACCAATTAAACATGGCGTATGTGTTTATTGAAAAAGTTTTGAGCTCCTCGTATAACAAATGTTTTGGGATTCGAAATAGCAAGAACTGAATGGAAGGTGTAACAGTCCAAACAGAAATTATTACATGTAATGGTTTATACTATAATGGTACAGTGTGTTCTAAAAATACAGCTGGATTCATTGGTTGTGTAGATCACTTGCCTCTCTTTGGAAAAATTGAATTACTTACAAAATAACGATGTATATTTAACGTATTTATTTGAAATAAGACTGTTTGAAAAGAATTTTCACTCGTACTTAATAACTTCACTAAATACTGTTGATTTGAAAAATCTGTTCAATTATGTACATTTACATATTAGAACTTCCTGTATTTTAAATTATACCTCATTGTAAAGTGCATTAAAACATAAGTTATATTGTACAAATGGGGATGAAGTAGGATTATGGTATAGATTTTATATGGATTAAATAGCAGTGTTTATAAGTGATTTTTAAAACGAAATGTCTTCATCTATTGGAGTTTAAAACATACACTTTTTTATATTCTTGTTTCAAAATTATGAATTTTTTATGTTTAAATGACTGACATGTATGTGTATGATATTCAAAGTACATTTTTCAAAAACATGATTCGGTTTTATTTTTTAGTGTACAGCGAATAATTAATTATAAGTATTAGCTTTATTATGAAGTTTATTCAAAAGAAAATATATGTTAGAAAAAAAAGGGGGGCATTAAAAAAGCTGCACACCAAGTTTTTACAGGGGAAAATCTAATATGCCTCATAATGTTTTCAAGATATTTGAATAACTTATTATTAAAAGACTGAACTTTAAATAAAACTCAATTTTCTGCATGTATAGCATTTTAACAAAACTATGTATTGCTTCTAGAAAAATAAATATAATTTATACCGAACCAAATTGCTTCTGGAACTACTAGCTCAAATTTTTTACACATTTGTTTTGAAAAGAATTTAACTCTTGAATATAAGCTATTTTCGTTATTTTTAAAGATTTATTAAACACTCGAATTGATTGAAATTTCAAGTATAAGTTCAAAATACAGTTTATAATCGCATAATAGTTACGCTTTTGTTTTTCAAAAGTAACAGTTTTGTTACACACGGTAAATGCAAGAATTTTGATTCGAAGTTTTGTCATAAAAACTTAATAAATTGTATGTTATATAATATGTAGAATGAAGAAAATGAAACTTGAAACTAAAAGAGTGCTTATTTCTGTCTCTTGCAGTCGGCTGGCAAGGTTATGGCGACTGTATTTCGGGATGCGCATGGAGTAATTTTCATTGACTACCTTGAAAAAGGAAGGACTATCAATAGCGACTATTACATAGCGTTATTAGACCGTTTGAAGGACGAAATCGCCGAAAAACGGCCGCATTGGAAGAAAAAGAAAGTGCTGCTTCACCAAGACAATGCAACGTGTCACAAGTCAGTGAAAGCGATGGCAAAAATCCATGAATTGGGCTTCGAATGGCTTCCTCGTCCACCGTATTCTCCAGATCTGACCCCCAGCGACTATTTCCTGTTCTCAAAAGAATGCTCGCTGGGAAGAAATTTTCGTCGAACGAAGAGGTGATCGCCGAAACTGAGGCTTATTTTGAAGCAAAGGACAAATCGTACTACAAAATATCGTACTAAGGACAAATCGTACTTCGTGGTATCGAAAAGTTGGAGTGTCGCTATAATCAGTGTATCTCCCTTGAAGGGAATTATGTTGAATAAAAAAAACTAATTTCGCCAAAAAAATGTGTTTTACTATGGTAGGGAGGAGACTTTTCAATTGACCTGTTATTTAAACTGTATTCTAGAGTTATGGGTAATACCGAGTTTTATAATCACTTTATAAATTAGAATATAAATCAAATTAAATTATTAAACTATCTTCTTTGTATATTTCATGTAATTACTATTAATAAAATAGATTTGGTCACATCATTGCAAGTAAATTTGACTTATTATTCCTTTGTCCTTTATGTTCTCTCTTTTCCTCAGAGGTTAAAAATGGCCTTTTAAATGGAGTTCTGTCATTAAAAACGTTTCTTCGGTCTACGCTAAGCATTCTTTTATGGTATATCTTGTACAAAGCTGGGTGATTTTCTTTTGTAATTTAAATCTAGATTGCACACTATCTGTCATAAATTGTTATAGTGCGTCTTTTCCTTAACACATGGTTCAATAAGTTCCGAGACTAACCCAGAGATGGCGCTCGTAGTAAACCAGTAACCAGGTCTTTCTAGAGTACTAACTTTTGCTTGAAACGTGTCAAAATTTTAAGTCGATCGGACCAGAAACAGCTGAGTTATCGAGGTTGGAGTAAAGTCGTTTTGTAGTTTGTTTAAAAAATGGAAAAACCGAGTTTCGTGTTCTGATAAAACATTGTTTTTTAATGGGTAAAAACACCGTGCAAGCGAAACAATGGATTGAAAAATGTTACCCGGACTCTTGTTCATCAAAAGCAACGATTTGTCGGTGGTTTGCCGAGTTTAAAAATGGTCGTACCGACACAAATGACGCGGAACGCTCGGGTAGACCTGTGGAAGCCGTTACACCGGAAAAAATTGCTTCGTTCAGTTGCGTGCTGAACAAATGTTTGCTAATATCCACATAATGAAATCGAAATTGTTAAGGACTGACAGATAACACTTAAACTCAAATTTTTGTTTGCTACTTCAAGAACTATCAGATGACTGCTTTAAAATACAAATTGGAACGCAGACAAAGTATTGACCCTTTAATTAGTTAGCAGTTAATTTTTCTTCACTGTCTGAAGCTAATCGAGATGAAGCTTTATAATGTTTATTGATAATAAAGCGAATCTTACCTTCACTACTGCATAAAAAAAAAAAAGATGCCTGTTTAATAGCTTCGTAATCGGCTTATACACATAATCTACAATGTGGTGGAAAACTCGGAAAATAGCACTGATTTTTGTCATTCTACCCAAATCATGACTTGACAAGGATATTGTAAGGTTTTGCATTCCTCTTGATTCCAGATTAAAGTAGAGATAGAAATCACGTTTTCTGAATAATTTGATTTGAGAATTGTTCGTGGTGGTGGATTTTGATTACTGTGATGATAGTCAGCGCGATGATCAAGTATCTCATTTCACGTCTCGAAGTACAAGTAAAATTCAGGGAATTTCGATAGATGCAATGTTCACCGAGAACTCCTTAGAGCAAACTAAAAATTTTGCAATAACTTCGTCACTGGTTTAACAATTTTTCGAAAAGTTAGAACTATCGATTTCAAGATTATCTTCTAAAAAAGAGTAAACAGTGAGCAAGACTGAGAAAAGACTTGGTACTTCTCGTCAGGGAAATTCAAAACCTGGGCGAACAACCGTCAAAATTGACACATCGGTGAGACAATAATATCGGCAAAGAAGATTCGATTGAATCTCGGATGAACCGATGTCGAAATTATCTGCGAAGAACACACACTAACGAGTGGGTGGATGGGAGCTGACGACACGCGCAAACCAGGTAGGCCGGTACAGGGAGAAAGTGCAGATGCAATGGTTTGGAAAATCTACTGCCATAAATCAGCCGGAAGTACGTCACGGAATGTCTGAATTTCGTGGAATTGAGAATATTCAAAATTTGATTACGGTTAAGTAGTCACCTCGAACTTTAGAAGATATTAAACTATTTGTTCAAATTTTGTTTTCTTCATCAAATGATTTTGATTATTACTCATTACTATTTACTTCAGCAGTACTTCGTGGATGAATATTCTTCTTCGCCACTTTAAATTTTGTTGGATGAATTCTTTGAAAACTCTGGAAGATTCAGTTTCACAATGACGTATGCAATATCAAATCAGCAACCCAAAGGAATTTTTCTAATCCGAGGTCGTTTCGTCACAGAAATCGCAAACTGGCCACCCTGCTGCGCAGGTTTCTCTGGAAGATGGTGATTATCGTTCCAGCGTGACGATCAGGAGAGGGCGTTACGCGTTTCCCGGGTGCACCGCAGCACTTTAACTTACGAGGCTGTAACTTTCCTACACATACAGAGATGGTCACCACTTCTCTTCCATATTTTCCTAAAAAAGTTTCAACCTTTTAAACTTTAAAACCTTGAGCTACTATTTTTTTTGAAGGAACCGTCTAAAAAAGAAGAAAATAGGATACATAAGTTACTCAAATTTTACAAATTGTTATTATGTCTCTATTTTATCAGACGGGAAACGTCTCTCACAGATAATGAAGGGAAATGTCGCTAATGACGTTTTCTAAAATATATCTCTATGAATAATAAAGAAACTATATTTTCAAAAAACAAATTAATAACAAGAGAAATTTCTAGGACATTGGTTGTGATTTTTGTTTTTTTTTGTTGTTGTACAAAGCATTTTACGTCTGAATAATTGTTGCAATCTGCAACCCTTAATGTCACTTCGGCATCCGATCTGATGTTCAGCGTACATATTTGAAAACATATGATACTAGACGTTTCGCACAACTGGCAATTTCTGGGTATCTTATCTTGGGTTCATTCATTGCAATACCTCCTAAGATTATTATAGAAAAATGTATCAATGAAGAGAATGCTGAATTTATATTCACGAATAAATAATACTGTGTAATATATGTCAGTACTTAGCTTAGACTGCAAACTGTGAATATGTATTTATTTGTGTGCATTAAAAAGTTTGTAGCAAAATTTTCGTTTGTGTTAGGTATTTGTACAAAATCAACTACTAAAATAACTTCCAATCACCATGTAACGGAAAGTTGAAATGATAGGTAAAAAGTGTATAAATGCGAAATTGTACTTTTTTGTACGATAACTATTACTTATTGAATGTAGTGTTTCTTAATACCTGACTTGAATCGTAAATTATGTATGTATACGAAATTTTTTTCATTATGTTAATATTTTTGAAATATTTACAAGTCTAAAACATAGATTATCAGTCTTGATATTTTTCATGATACTCTAGAATTCATTTTTTTATTTGGTGTTAGTTACTTTGTATTATAAAGAAGATTTTGTTTAATTCAAATACTAGATGATTTATAATTTAATCTTTTAGAGAATGTTTGTTAGTGAATTTTGTAGTACATTGTATCTCATATAATTGCACTGATATTGTAGAGAAGAATTGTTAATTCTACGTGTGTACATATATTCAAGTTTTATTTGAAATAAAAAAAATTTCTTTTTGTACATGGAATTTGTATTATACAACTACATCAAATTTAATGTAAGTAAGATGAACAGACTTGATATGAAGTATATATATATATATATATATTATTGTATATATATATTAAACTATTCATGAAAGCCTTCAAGTATATCATAACTTTAAGAATAAATACAAAATTGAATGTGAAGTAAGTAATTATAACATAAAGTTTAGATTATGTTACACCCTTGTCTACAGACTTGATTTATAAAAATGGCTGTGGGGAAATTATACAAATATTAGTACAAATTATCAGTTTTATTTTACAATCAAGTTTGCATTGTATTTTCAAATGCACTAACTCTAGGTATATTTTATATATAAGTAGGATGTTTACATTTTAAAACACTAGATGGCACCAGAGCTGCAGCTTTACTTTGGACCTCTTCCAGGAGTACAGACAGAGAAACAGAGACAGACAGCTACGATCTGAGAGCTCCTAAACGTGTATAATTTCTGTTAAATTTGTTAATACTGTACAATAATAAATTATCTAATTAAATGTCCTCTCTAAACATCCGCTTGAATTTAAATCAGATAAACCCAGATCTTGTAATACGGGCCATGTACCTTTTCTTAGTTAAGAATTTACATATATATATATATAAATTATATATATGAATATATAACACGTGAAAAGTGCAAAGGACTGTGCTACAAATTTGATTTGACAGCAAGGCACCAAATCAAAACTAACTTATAAATCACTGTGGAAATGTCTTTGGCTTCGTCCTAACAAATGACATCACCTAGAAATAACGATTAATTAACCTTAGAGATTCCAACCATCTTCAAATATTAGAACTTTTGAACCTCCTCGAATCTAAAGAACTATTAAATTGCCATCATGAGAAATGTCTTGGTGGATGAAGGATCTTTAGAGTTCAAGGAATTCGATCCGGTAACACTCAAACCTGACTAAATGAGAAATCGACGTCCCTCGTTATCAAGTATTAAAGACGAAAATGCCTGCAACGATTGAGGAAGAGCCTGGAACAAGGAGGACCAACCGCTAAAAGTTTTTCTCTGTCTTAGGATGGTAATGATTACAAAAATTAGAAACTCTGCACTTTTAAAACGATTATGAGGTTCAGTGGCTAAAACCGTGTGTTATCAGCGATGCAAATGAATAGTTTGACTCCCCAAAAATCGTAGGCCTACGTAAATAGTCCTGAGAGCTTATAAAATTAGAATTTATATGCTAGTTTGCAGTGATACAAAACACATAGAGTTTTGTGTTTAATATCGTTATTTCTTTCACTTAAAACAAGTATTGCTATTTAACACTGACATAATTTTTCAATAAAGATCATTAGCCAAAAATCCGTTTACTTAACGCCCTGGTCCCCAATTATCAAATAATTGATGCTATTATAGACACAAGAAACGAGGAAATTAGAAGAAAATAAGATAGATTTAATTACGTGCCCTTCCTTTATATTTTCAAGGTAGAAAGTATTTTTCCTGCAACCGAAACTCATAAAATAACACATGGATCAATAGTCCCGAGACTAACATTGAAAACAACATTTTTGCAAAATTTTTCATTTATCAATATAATCACCTTTTAGGGTGATACAATCTAACGCTTTTCCAATTTTCAATACCATGTTTATAAAAAAATTATCTTTCGCTTTAAAAATAAGCTTCAGTTTCAGCGATGACCTCCTCATTTGAGCCAAATCTTTCCCTGGAGCAATTTTTATCAGCAAAGAGCCAGTAGTCACTGGGGCTAAATCTCGTCGAGTATGGGGGTGGGAAGTAGATCAAAGCCCAATTCGTTCAATTTTGCCATTGTTTTCATCAACTTGTGGCAGGGTGCATTGTCTTGGTGAAAAATTTTTCTCTGCATGTGGGTCGTTTTTGCGATTTCCTCTCAAACGCACCAGCAGATAATATAATAATCACTGTCGATCGATTTACCTTTTCGAGGTAGTCGAAAAACGCCATGCGTATCCCAAAAACTGACGCCATGACTTTGCCAGCTGACTGCTGCGTTTTCGGACGCTTCGGACGGCTTTCGCCAGCTCGACACTCAGATGACTGCCGCTTCGACTCTGGGTGTAGTGATGTATCCATGTTTGTCCATGGTCGTAACGACGCAGAAATCTTTTGTTATATAGCGATAAACAGCTTTCTGAATCATCGACTCGTTGCTGTTTTGTTCCATCGAAAGCAATCGCGGCACCACTTGGAAACCTTCTTCATGCTCAATTTTTCATGAAGGATAGTAAATACTTCCATATGATATCTGTCATCTCAGCAATCTCACGGAGCTTCACTTACGATCTTTCATTATAATTTTGTCACTTCACTCA
>BMAW01107614.1:0-24263 GCA_019974015.1 Nephila pilipes
TACGTTTATTTATTGGAGGACGTATTAATTTTTTTATACATAAGATGAGTTATTATCAAAAGTATATTAATTTGGTACTTTGACAAAACCTGGATCAACAATGGTAACCATATCCAGACCTAAAAATTTATCAAATATCATTTCTTGGAGGACATTTGAAAGGAAGGAAGGACCACTTTTGCTGGCACTGTGGAATATTAATGGAAGTTTCGAATTACATGAAATTCGTTGCGTAACATAATCTTCATTGGTCTTTGATTCAAGAAATTATGCTCTAACCTGATAAATAATAAAAAATAGACTTTTATCAAGAAAACACAATTAATATCTGTTCCTCTTGTAAGTTGGATAACATCCCTACGTACTGCTTAACTAAAGTAACTGAATACAAAGTTCATAGGTTATAAAGCTTACTGGTCATGGTCACGGATTTCCAGAAGGCGGCTTTCGTGGAGCCGTGGGTTCGGACCTTCATGCTTCTAAAAACCCGCTGTGTAGTGGTGCTGATGTACGTAAAATCTGTCACGGCTGGAAGTGGTGTGGCATGGAGGTTTGGAGAGGGAAGTGCCTATTCAGGTATCATCTTCGTCACGACCGAGCCTCAAAATTATTACGTACGTCACCGAAAGCCCTCTTGTTATTTCTCAGTTCAACGTTAATAAGCAATCGCATATTTCAAAGTCTAGGATTTAGCCCATTGATGCGAATTGAAACGAACCTTATATGTGACTATATATCGTAAAGTTTTAAACTACTAAGAAGCAACAAATACATCTCGATAGTAAAATTTATGCTTGTTAAGCAATACTTATGTAAATAATGCTGTCAATTTCATCTATTCATGGTGCTTTGTTTTTCTAAACATATCTCCATGAACGCTACATTAAAGTTACATGTGGAAAAAAGATTAAGTTTCCAAATGCTAATTTCTACTATAACTGTCTTGTAAAAGTACATATACGTTGATAGAAATACATAACTTTAGAGGATAACGATGCAGAGTTGTATAAGAAAAAAATAAAAAAGCAAAGAGGCTCTAAGCGAAATTTTGTAAAAAAACGATTTAGCTACCCAAGTTGCGCTTTTTTTTTAATATTTATTAAAGAAACTTTTTTTATATTTCATTAAAGATATTATATTTTTTATTAACGATTTTTAATATTTCATTAAAGAAACATTTGACCATGAGGAATACTGCCTTTAGTTAGACTCTCCTGATGTTCACCACTGGTTAAGAAGATAATACCCGTTCGACTCTATTAATTCTTAATAGAAGTGAAGGAATACGAAGACACTACTCTTATAACAGAATATTCGTGGTAAGGTCCATCTTGGCTTTGAAACCCAAATCAACATTGGCCAAAATCAAAACAATCTCCCGAGATGAAAATGGTGAACTCAAAGAAAAGAAAAAAAAAACTTCCGGAATTTCTACTACTATACAATGTAAAGATTAATATCATCTTCGATATTCTTTTCATATATATATATATATATATATATATATATAACAGGTCAATTGAAAACTCCACGGCCTACTATAGTAAAACACATTTTGTTGGCAAAATTAGTTTTTTTATGCAACATAATTCCCTTCAAGGGTGATACATTGATTATAGCGAACCTCCAACTTTTCGATACCATTTCTGTAGTACGGTTTGTGCTTTACTTCAAAATAGGTCTCAGTTTCGGCGATCACCTCTTCATTCGACGAAAATTTCTTATCAACGAGCATTCTTTTGAGATCTGAGAACAGCAAATAGTCGATGGGGACCAGATCTAGAAAATACGTTGGATGAGGAAGCAATTCGAAGCCCAATTCATGAATGTTTGCCTTAGTTTTCACTGACTTGTGACAGGGTGCATTGTCTTGGTGAAGCAGCACTTTCTTTTTCTTCAAATGCGGCCGTTTTTCGGCAATTTCGTCCTTCAAACGAACCAATAACGCTATGTAATAGTCGCTGTTGATGGTCCTTTCTTTTTCAAGATAGTCAATGAAAATTATTCCATGCGCATCCCAAAATACAGACGCCATAACCTTGCCAGCCGACTGTTGCGTTTTCCCATGCTTTGGAGTGGGTTCATCGTGTGCAGTCCACTCGGATGACTGTCGATTGGACTTCGGAGTGAAATGATGGAGCCATGTTTCATCCATTGTCACATATCGACGCAAAAACTCGGGTTTATTAGGCTTGATCATCTTCAAACACTGCTCCGAATCATCAACTCGTCGTTGTTTTGGGTCAAAAGTGAGCTCGCGCGGCACCCACTTTGCACAGAGCTTTCTCATACCCAAATATTCGTCAATGATATGATGTACACATTCAGTTGATAACTTTAGAGTGTCTGCTATTTCATTCAATTTCAATTGACGGTCATTCAAAACATTTTGTGGATTTTTTCAATGTTGTCTTTGGTAACAACATCTTTTGGCCGTCCACAGCCTTCGGTGCTCATTTCACCACGTCTAAACTTAGCATACAAATCCTTGATGGTTGATTTTCCTGGGACAGTGTCCAATACTCGGTATCAAGACAAGTTTTTACTTCAACTGTATTTTTTCCCTTCAAAAAGCAATATTTTATCAACACGCAAAATTCCTTTTTATCCATTTTTTTTTCAAAATAACAGAAGTTGCTTCACTCAAAATTCTATAATTCACAAACTAATGATCCGACAGCTGTCTAATTTATACACGCATCTTTTGAGGGTTACGGCTAACTAAAAAAACATATGGATTTAATTCTAGTAGAGCCATCTATGTGTCATTCCGGGGACTTTTCAATTGACCTGTTATATATATATATATATATATATATATATATATACAGGGATGTCTTAAGGCATGAGCCAACAAGACGCGGGCCCAGGGCCTCACCTTTGAGGTGGTTTCGTCTCGTTCAATACTCAGCCTCAATAAGATCATGATCGAAATAATTTCAATCGTTAAATCTTATTCCCGGACATGACTGGTTTAAGACAGTTACTTCTATATTACATATTTCTATTTACAACGTTTGCTCAGAATCAGAGAAAATATTAGTTTTATTTTTAAAGCGAGATATGTCCAATTTATTGATCAAATTGCTGACAGTTACAGACATAACAGACACTCTCACCAACAACCGTTTATTTATTTGCGCACGAGTTAAGAAACCCTCATGAAGGGACAAGAGATACATTTAACCCCCCTACAGAAGAGACGAGAACACATTCCCTATCTTACACAGGTGCCAGGACTAATAAAAATTTGGTTAAAATCACACTTATTCGAAGAAATAAGTGGTTTACTGCCTAAATCGGCAATTTCTTTCTTTTAATTGAATTGCTTTGAAACAACAAAAGGTAATTATTTTTGAATTTTATTTCTGTAAGATTTAATGTAATATAAAAATATTTATATCGCATTAAAAAAGGTAAACTAAGGAATTGTTTTTGCTTTTTTTTACAGAGAGAGTTATAAAAATAATAATAATATCCAGTGATAAAAAAACTGCTCTTTTTTTGTAAATTTTCTTTGCTCTCCCTCTGAACAACATGAAATAATCTATTAACTGTTTGTAAAATTATATATAAATATTTCAATGGACACTTTAGAAAATTTTTATATTAATTAATATGCATATGTGGAAACTTTCTTCATTTTGAATGCACTATGATCATCCAAAAGAATTTCCGATGAGTATTTTAATTCTGAGAAATATTTTTATTTGCTTTTGATATAGAAAGCGTTATTTTACTCGTTTAAAAATTAACATTTATAAAACGAATTCATTATATTTTCTATAAATTTTAGTAATGTAATATAAATGTAGAAAACAATCATATGTTTAGTTTAGTTTTTATTAACGTCGCACTAGAAGCAACACTAGGGCTATTTTCGACAGACCTCGTAATTATATACCACGGTCAAGTGACGAGGATGGCACCTGAGCTTTCACTCCCCTCTCCTAACATCAAACCACGCCAACGGGAAGACTTTGAGCCTTGGCAGATTTAACGTGCATCAGCCCCGGCTACATGGCGGGTCTTTAAAGGTCAAGGATCGAACCCGCGACTAAACGATAACCGCCGGCCACGAATCCGAAGCCATGACCACTAGGCTAGCGCGGCCTTCAAAGCAATCATATGATAAGAATCCTACAGTACGTTTTGATAAATATATGCCCTTATAATAATTTAATGTTTTAAGTGTAAACAAAAATGAAAAATTCTCGTCCTACACAGTACAAAATAAAAGATTTTTAGTGTATAAGAACCCTCACTAAAAATATTCTATTTGCTTGTGTATGTTTAATCAGATTTTCCTAAAGAAAATTGAAATTTATTATACAATTTAATTTTATTCTCTTTTTTATTTACAAATTAGAGTTTGAGCTTTCCCCCCCCCCCCCCTCCCTTGAACAGAACAAAAGAAAAACACATAGTTATGCTCATATAACTGGAGATATGGCATAATGATTTTTAGAACAGTGTATTTATTTTTAGTGGAAAAATAACAATTTTTTTTTCGAATAATTCGTCCCCAAAATGGGATATTTAAAAATATCTGTAAAAATAAATGTTTCTAAAAAATAAATGTTTCTCTCGTTTTCGATTTTTTTAAAAAAAATTGCAAGTATTTTTAAATATCTTCATGCCCCCAAATTGCTTAATAAATGATGAATTACAGGCAGCTGATACTCGACTTTTTGCTAAAAAATTAAAAATGAACAAGAATGAATTAAAAACTGCTTGTTTTTTTTAACTTTCCTTTGGAATGATATTTTGTCAAAGTAAATCTATTTCTCTAGAGTCAAAATATAGATTTGTCGAAAGGTGTAAAATTAATCATATATATATATAAAGCAATAGACCCTTTTGACTATTATGAGTCAAAAGTCAAAGAAGTGTCCTTTATAAAGTAGTATCAAAGTGTTCACAAGCGTGTAAGTCAACGCAGTGTTAGGGTAGCTTTCCTTGAAGGAAATAGATTCACCGACACAACGTTTGAAACCGCCACAGCCAGAAATTTAAAAAATATATATAGATACCTTTTACCAATAATTGACTCTCTAATTTAAAATTTACAAACGCGTTGTAAAAAATAAGGGGAGCTTTTTGAAATGCTTGTATTTTTTTATATTAATTCTAACTTGGATGACACAGAAATAAAAATAACACGCCGGAAAATATCAAAATTTTAAGATAAAATCATATTAATGGAGAGTAACTGAACTTGGAATGTCAAGATTTCAAGTCGTATAAGATCAATAATGGAGCAAAAATGAAGAAAAGCAAAGAGAGAAAATGGAAAAAAAGAAAGATTTTTAAAAAATATAAGATGAAGATGAAGAATAGTTGTTAGATGAGGGGATTGGAATAGGAATCAACACACTCTATACTTACAAGTACTATTCACAGTATTCCCCAATAGTGACAGAATAATGAGAATTTTCTTAACAATGATGATTACTATTGGGAGAGTGGTGATCGTTCATTTGCAAAACTCAAAGTAGTCAAAAATAAATTGAGAAATTGTATGTCTAAATCCCGTTTGAATAATTTAAGATTGATGAGTAATGGAAATGAAATATTATTAACAATTGATTTTGAAGTAATAATTAAAATGATTTTGCAAATATAAAATGTAGAAAACGAATATTTACATAAACCTCCATTTTACTATGGATGCTTTTATTGATCAATACAGGTATATACACCAAATTAGTGAAATTATCGTAGTGGAGCCTACTAATTGCCCAGGGCCTCAAAAATTCTTAAGACGTCTATATATATATATATATATATATATATATATATATATATATATATATACATGTATGTATGTATATATTGTGTGTGTATTTGAATAAACCACTGATTGTAACTCTATAAAGGGCACTAGTTCTCAATCACACGAGATTACAGTCTAACGGGTCAGAAGGAAGTGAGAAGAGAGGGATGAAGTTGTAGACCATATGTAAAATTGTAGACGATGCAGAATTGTATTAGTTATTTTGTGTTCGTGCAAATGTCAATATTAAAAATTTTAATTAAATGTGATGAACTTCTAAAAGTTTGAGTTTCTGGTCATCCTAAACACCATTACATAGAGATGCTACAAAATTCATAACAGATGCATAATATGAAAAAAAAAATATCTATATTTCGAATCAAATTGTGATCTGATTTAATGTAATTGTGAGTTTATTTTTGGATAAAATTACAAATACAAATTTTGTGCGCTCTTTGAGAAGTTAATTCAAGACTTTGAGGTCATTCAGCTTTATACTTACTTGTTAATTTAAAGATGAAAATTGACGTAATTAATGTGACGAGGAATACACTGCAGAATCTGAAGTAAGAAAGAAAATTTAAATTTTACATAAGTTTATTTTTTATGCTGATGGCGATGCCAAAAATACGGAAAGAATCATCAACTTTGCAGGTTTTGAATTCACAGTAAATGAATTTAATTTGAAATCTAAATTAAAACTATTAATGATACTTTTTCATTAAATGAGTTGATTAAGATTTCTGATATTCTGAATATTGCATTCCAAGGCACAAAACGGCACAAATCTAGAGAATATTAGTTTTGTTAAATGATATTAACTGTCAATCAATATATTCAAAATTCGAATCGATCTGTATCGGAAAGCTAAAGGGAAGATAGACCAAACAAATTTCATCGGTGCAGAGCCAGAAGATGAATGAATCAGCTAAACATCCAGAGGAGTGGAGCTGTGTTGCAAATCAGAACCCAAACATCTCCATAAGCTTCTCTGATATTGAAAGTTTTATTTCTTCTTTTAATGGCGAGTTACATGGAAACATATCCATTTGGTGTGAGCAATTTAAATGCGCTGATTATAAGTTAATTTATCTGACCTTCAAAAGTTTATTTTCACGAAACGATCGCTTGGTGATAATGCTTTATTATTAGTAAAAAGTGAATTGAATATTGAGTCAAGGGAGAAACTGAAAGAAGAGTTGATAGATGAATTCGAGGTCACTACCAATTAATCCCAAATGCATGAAATATTAAGTCAGCGTAAAATAAAGGAATCTGTCTCTTTAAGGAATATTATTTTATAATGAAAGATTTGGGTATTCTAGGGAGAATAGAAGATGTCGCATTGATGCAATATATTATAAGAGGTATCAATTATAACCATGAAAATAAATTAGTTTTGAACGGTTGCAAAGACTGAAAGCCAATTTAGAGAGAAACTAAAGGCTTATGAAGTTATGAAAAATGGTTTTACGAAGAATAAATATAATTTTAATAAAGTAAAATAGAAACTTAATAATTTTGTGGAGCAGAAACGCAATTAAGTAATAAGGATCAGAATATTAAATTTTGTTTTAATTGTTGTGGTAAAGGAAATTTATCTAAATTTTGGACTCACCAGAATAGGGGTTTAAAATGTTTCAGATGTCCAAACATTGAGCAAAAGGCATCTGACTGTTTGAAATTAAATATGAAAATCAAACAGAAAGATAATGTAACATCTCCCAATATTGTTATTTAAGCAAATCTGTTCAAAGTGTTTCATTTTAGTAATTTAATATTAACTCGTTTTAAGTCAAGCTACGTTAATTTCTAAAGATATATTTGAAAAGTTAAATATTTGTGAACTGAATCTGTGTAATTAATTTTATTTCATTATTAATTTTCGTGTTGTTAAATTTAAGTCACCATATATTTATAAAATATATATAATTAGAAAAATATAATTATCTCAAAAAAGCGTGTGTTTATTTTAAAAAACAAGAAAAACATTTGAAATATGTATATTAATGTGTGCAATATTATTTTTTTTAATACTGGATAAACATTTTATTACAAATACCGTTTATTTTTAACAAATTAATAGGTTCTTCATCAGATAAGTTCTTTATTATAGCTTTATTTGTAGTATTTATTATTTGAATTCATTACTTCACCTTTAATTTGCTAGTAAAAATCTCAAGATTTCTGTTATTAATTGTCTTTAAGACTGTAAGGGTAAATATTATATTTATTTAAAATAAAATTTTCGTAAGTTAAGTAATTTATTTCAAGTTAAACAAATAATGAAAAAGTTCTTTATTAGGTTGTTTTTTTTACTTTTAATTTATGAAAATTCCATGGTATGTCATAGATTTAAAATAAAAAAAGGAGTTAAGAATTTATCATAGAAAAATAGAGACATTGTTCACTATAAATAATATATATTTGTATAAATCAGTTACAGATAAACCAATTTATTTGAAATTTTAGGTATTATTAAATTATAATGATTAAATTTTAGGAAATCGTACTCATAGTGTGGATACTTTTCACTGCTAGAGTCCAAAGCGAATATAGTTGGCTACGAGAGGCACAGACGAATCTACTTTACAAAGTAAACTCATGCAATTGCGAACTTTTGGCAAATGTTTTATGTATTGACACCACGAATTTATTAGTATTGTGTGTCATGTACTACAATATATACTAACTCAAAAGTATTATCAAACATATTATTGTTCGTGTGTAACCCAATAATTTTTCTTCTCTGTTTTTTCTGTTCGATATTGTCAATGGGCTCACATAATAAATAAACTAATAATAAAACTTATACGATAAACCTATAAGTTACCGGAATCTACTACAAAAAAGAAAGTAGAAACGTAATTTATTTATTTCTTAATTTTTTTCATAGTTTTCCGTCTGAGGAAGAATAATAAGAAATCAGCAAGAAATTAAAAAGGGTTTTAATATTTAGTTATAATTTCCTTTTGATGCTCAAAATATTAGAATTTTTTTAAAATTACTGTTCTTATTTTCTTAAATACGAATGCAAATAATTGATTGTTATGCGCGTGACATAAAAATCAACCAAGTTGATATAATGTTTCACCTTTATTTCAAACAAGCCAGCATCTTAGACATTAAAGAAACGTGCAATAAACTAGAGATGTGTTTACTATCCCGAATAAAAATATTTTTCACATTGATTGATGGGACAAAAGAGAAGGAGATCCAATTCTCTCTTTAAATAAATGCCTCTAAAATTAGATTAAGATCTTAGTGCCTCTAAAAATGTTATTCTGATTTTGAAACCTGAGTTGTAGAAATCATCAAATTTAGGTATCGCTTTCTATCATCAACGTGTATTTTCCAAAAAGAAAATTCAAGAATATTAATTTACTTAAAGTAGATAGCAAAATAGATGATCACACTATAAAATTAAGGTCTCAAGAGGAATGGGGCTATAGCAGCTCCAATGCTGCTGGAATGGAAATTTCGATTCGATTTATGCCAACGATCTTATACTTCTGAACGATAAAAACCCAACTTATTTTCATATCTCAAAATCGTTAAAGATAATATACCATCCCTTGTCTACTGTTCATTTAGCGTCTGATTTGACTTGGTCCCAAATATTGATTATTTTAATATTGATAGATCTCTCATTATTTATAGTTTGGGACCTATATTCTGCAGAAGTGACGATCGTTGAGTTTTTTCAAAGTAACGAGATGATTCTATCCAAGAATGTGCAGCCGGGAATGAATTAAACACAAACAGTTGTTATGCACCATTAACTGTTGCTACAAGCGAATGCCATTTCTAAAAACAGCGTATGAAGAAAGAACTAGATCTACGTTGGTATCTGTTCTGAGAGATTTTTTTACAGTTCTTTCGAAGAATTATTCACCATTGAAAGGGGAAGATAACAATCAGATTGTTTCGACAAAACAATGACGAATTGGAACAAATACTTTAAATAAGTCTATATTTAGCCTTTTATCTGAAGAGAAGGAAAAAATCGGTGGGCGTAGCATAATTGTGGAAATTGACTAAAGTCTTTCTTGGAAATAGAATATCCAAATTGGAATATTGTTGCCGGATCAATAAATCATCGGTGGAATTCGTAGAAAGACAAAAGAGTACTTCACTCCACGAGGTCTGAATGGAACGTCAACAACTCTTTTGGAAGAAATAAAGCAGAATATTGAAAAAGAATCCATGAATTTTTCTGATTCTTGGCAAGCATATGAAAGAGACGATCTGAGAGTTTCAAATATCGAATATCTTAAATTAAATCATTAAATCACCAAATTAATTTTTTCCTCCCTGGTACTGGAGTACACGTAAAGATAGTCGAAAGTTGGTGGCCAATTAAGCAAAATATAGAGTCTCGTCAAAATGGCAAAAATATATAAATAATTAAGGAAACAAAATCATTTCAAAAACGCTCAAGAGGGTTTTAATTTGTAATTATGTGGCGGCGACTTCTTAATATGGACAATCATCCAGATTTTGTATGTCATTTGAAAGCTTTGCCTGCCTGAATAATTCAATTATAGTTTAGCATTTCGCTTGTTTAAAATTGAACTGGGTTAATAATTTTAAAATAATATAATTATAGAAATAAAATGTAATTTTAAATTCAGTTATATAAATAAACAAATTCTCTGGCGCAATCTGCTTAAGCAACCTGCCAATTTAATGATCGGCAAGTTAATATAGGGAATAGTACTTGTATATTACATGAATATAATAGGGAAAAAAATCTTGAAAATCTTGACGAGTTTCCTGTCAATCACCTGCCCGAAACCTAATCTGTCAATGAGGTCGGCGACCGAGAAACCAATGATGAGAAACTTTCCATCATCATGAGAAACTCCTTGGTCCACAGCATAATCGATGATGATTGTAAGGACTCCAACGAAGAGAAAGGCATAAACTGCCATAGACATACTAATAAGAACAAATATGGGTTTCGCGTTTGTTCTGATCAGTGCCTGAAGAATAGTGGGTTTCTTGGTCTCTTTGACCTAAATGGTCCAGTATGACGTTGTGGAATCTTTCGTGTCACATGCCAGTTTCGCATCTTTGGGTGAAAGAATCAGCTCTTTCCCGTAAGCGTTGTAGTGATTCTCATTCCCGACTTCTGAGTCATTTTGTAAATAATTCTGCACTTTTTGGCACAAAATACCAGTCAATTCCTCTGGCTGAGATTCGAGCTCTTCATTTTGCTCTTGTTGAATGCTGGTGATGAAGCCATCCTGAGCAACCTGACTGGCAAAGCTAGCAGAACGAACTCTGTTAATGATTTCTCGCGCCATTTGGACTACAAAACTGGATGTCCGACTCTTTTTCATGCTCGCAGAGTACTGGACACCTCTGTTTCTATCGTTTTCATCGTCGTCATGTACGGATTCCATATCCTTTTGGTGTTCAGATTGAATGCTTCCAGTGAGCAGGGGTTCCTTTTCTAACACTGGCGGTAAAGAGTCATGTCTGGACATGCTATCTCGAATTAGTTCAGATATTTCGGATGCTTTCCGGTGCGAACG
The DNA here is from genome assembly GCA_019974015.1 of Nephila pilipes. Taxonomy (NCBI): domain Eukaryota; kingdom Metazoa; phylum Arthropoda; class Arachnida; order Araneae; family Nephilidae; genus Nephila; species Nephila pilipes. The sequence goes on from BMAW01107614.1 coordinate 11,317, forward strand.
AAGTGATCCACTACACCTACTTTGGGAACGAACGGATCCACTGATTGAAGAAATCTCATGTTTCAAATCACTGCACCGACTGCGAAGTGATCCGCCATTTGACGAAATCTCGATTCTCAGTTCATTGCATCTCTGATGCATTACATCTTGATAAAAGGGAGGGCAATCATTGCTTGGATCGTTTTGAATGTTCCTTTTACATTCTACATCGATACCACTGTAAGGCGTTAAGTCTTCATCAAATTTTAAGAATCCGTCATTTCTGTAACCTACAGATAGTGGCATTGGGTCATCGTTGTCTTTGTTGGGATTGGTGGTCTCTTGGACAATGTTCTTTGCAAAATTACCTGATTTCTTTTCATCTTTGATCCAAGGAGGTTTCTTCAAAAGCAGTGCCATAGGAATGACGTTAAGGACAATACCACCCAAGATAAGGAATGTTCCTCTAACACCATAGGTCGATAGTAAGTTTTCCATAATAACAGGGAATGCGAAGGTTCCAAAACAGTCTCCAGAATAGCCCAGGCCTAAGGCTGAAGCCTTATACTTGTCAAAGTAGTGGTTTATGATCATCATGTGGATGACGGTGGACAATCCAAATCCAATACCTGAAAAACATGACGTACGTTGATTTCGAATTAATAATATTAAAGAAAGTATCTTGACATACTTCCTATGTTTTCACGTTTGGCTTATTTCAAAAGGAACAAATATTTCTGTTGAATAATATCAAAGTTCCTTCAATGTTCTCTTTAATTGAAAATCCATATTTATGTGTCAGAGCATCATTAGTCTTTTTGGACTGTTATCAAAAAATGGTTTTTACATAGCCGAATAAATTTAACTGCATGGAATTGTTTAAAATGGCGGCTTAATTCATTCGAGCTAAACATATGTACAAGCTTGGAAAACTTTCAAACTCTTACCCCTATGTGGAATTATCTCAAATGATACAGAATCACTAGAATGCGTTTCTTCTAATGCCTTAAGTAGTGAAACACGATACAACAGCTATTTAGTGCATGAGTTGCTGGAATTTTTTAAAAATCGAAGTTGTGTCATATGTGTGTGTGAGTATTTTTTACGTGATGAAAACCCCTGCGTAATTACTTTTGCTACTTTTTAACGTTTCTTCTTCTCTTTTCCAAACATTTTATTTCTTATACGCAACGAAATGTTGTAACTATTTTTCTTCTACTCATGAACTGAGGCTATAACCACTTCGCATTGTTAAGTCTTGCGTTGGTTTCAGATATGACAAAACCCATGAAATAAAAGTATCAGAAAAATTGTACATTCAAAAACTGATGGATGCTATAATTTCTCCTCAGTTTTCTCCAACAACTTTCTTTTTAATTTTTTTTTTTTATCGCGGTATGTTCCGAGAGCCTGAAAATGGATTCTATGTTCCATTTTTTTAATGTTTCGATTCGAAGTTTATTAGTTCTTGCCAGTGATAAGCTTACATTTCAAAATATTTTTTACCAGATTTCTCTGAAATAATAGCAAGTACTTAAAATTCATCATTGGAAATTTCAGTGGCCAGATTTGAGACAGTCTATAAAACCTAACGATCAGAACGAATCGAATTTCGGCAAGGGTTCGAAATTAACAAATTTAGACTTTCGTTTTGATAGTTCGCTTTACAGAGGTTCCTATACAATAACGACACTACAAAAGTTCGAATTGAAATTAACTTTTCAGCAGGTAATGATACATTTTAATTCTAATAAGTAAAGAAATGCAATGTAAAACTGTTTTTAATCATATGTATTTTGTACTCAATTATTTACAATCATAAACTTTGTAATTATACCTAATTATAGTTCATTAGTTATTTATAATGATATGATATAATTACTTATCATATACTGTAATATATAATTATAAAATATTTTTATATTGTTTTATTATAATGTACATAATTCATTGTGATAAATCTAAATAGTTTTCATTATTCATAATTATTTTTATTTAAAATAATAAATAATTTTATTGTCATTAATGAACAATTTTAATTAAATTTATTGATAATTAATTACAATTTTTTAGAATTGAATTTTTAACATGTTTCACAAAATAATCGTAATCTTGATATACTTATTTTATAACTCTTTGCAATTATGCCATTTTTATCGTCAGAATAATTTAATTTGGTTTACTTTTTTATTTTGTGATGCCATTATGACGTCATTCCTTACGTATCACTACTTTGGAGACCTACTTCATAGCTCGTCAACTTTTAGCCAAAATCTCCGAGTGGCTTCCGGTATTTCACTTTAACCGCAATCGATTTTTAAACAAATAATCATAGTTTCACTCATTAAAGCAATTTCTCAACATTCAACAATTAAACATTATTTATCATTTTTATTTACCTCTAAATTGCTCCAGATTTGAAATTAAGTACAGTAAACAAGTTGTTAACTTATAATCTGATTCTTGGATCAATATTAACTTATAGTTGCCAAACTTTGTTTTTGATGTTAGAATATACATAAGCAAACTGGAAAATCACAGAATAGTGTTACAAGACAAATTGTTAATGTTGGATTTTTCATGAAAAATTCCGACATCTTTAATACTATTCAATTTCCATTAATCAGAACCACCGCCCAAATAATAACCTACAAATTCTGTAATACTCTCATGAACATCAACAATAATTCCCTACATAAGATTTCAAATCACAACTCTGACCCCAAAACTAAAAGACCTAAAAACATTCCTATAAATTTCTGATATTGATTACGGCATAAATTTACGAGGTTCCTAATTTAAAGTTATAAATTTCCCCCCCTTGTCCAAATTACTATTTTAACAATCTTTATATAAGTGGGAATTCCAGTGTATATTACTTTGCAATCAAAATTTATTACGATCAGGACGCAACCGTCCGGGAATCCGTGAGTGAGGGTCGCCGATAGTAGCTGAAGTTAAAGAATGAGGGAGTGTATCAAATAACTGAGGTTTTTTCTTCGCTGTCTGATGGAATTTAGAGATGGAGCTATTTTAGAATTAACGAAATTTTAATAATAAAGAATTTCCCGTGCTCGATGCCATATCTTAGAAACGCGAGTTCATGACAGAAACAAGTAAAATGAAGAGGATTATTGCGTGCATTTAGACTAAGGTTATATAGCAATATTAAAAAATGAATTTAATTAGTATTAATATAGATTTAAATTGAGGGCGGATACCTCAAGCTAACGCGAGAGTGCACAACGTAGCATTGGTTTATAAAAAAGATTAATCCTACAATAAAATTTCTGATTTCTATTTTTCACTCAAAAAAAATCTAACGTTGAACTCTTATAGACACAAACAAAATGATTTCCCCCGAATTTCATTTAATCCAGCATCCAATCAGAATTCTATCTCTCGTTCTCAATCTGTCACAAAATGTTTTACAAGCCCAACATTGACACGAAAGGCAGTTATCCCATTGGCTGGCCACTAAAGTTAAGCCCCATACCTACTACTATTTTTACTCGTAGCTATGTAGAAAGTTCTCTATCGTTTTATTAAAAATCTTTAATATTCTGATTACTAAATTCAATTTTTAAAAATTCTTATTACACTTTTAAATTCCTAAAGTAAATAAACATCTTTTTTTTTATTAATACTACTTTTTAAAAGAATAACCGTAAAATGAAATCACAGTACTCGGGAAACGAAGCCAAATTTGTTCTCCAAAAGACTGTAAAATATGGAGATTCAGAGCCGAGAAACTCATGTGAGCTCCAAATAAGTTACCCAATATTTTCACCATTTTATTGTATTTTCAAATACATTTGTTGATGTTATTTGTTTAAAAAATTTTGAAACTGTTATTATATCAGAGATTAAAACTTTAGTTCTTTCCTGCCTCCTATTAGAAAATTCTTTTAAAATTAAACTGAAGTATTTTTAAACATTCTTCAATAAAAACAAATCCGTCGGAAGAAGATTACTACAATGTGTAATGCTTTATAATTAAAATTGTACAACTCAACATCCTATAATTAAATAATTTTTTTATCACTATTTAATAATTTTACTTCTATTTGTTGAAAATCTAATGTCAGTTAAAATTATGAAGCACGTTTCTTTGCCAGTAATTTTTTGAAACGTTTTCATGTGTTTCACATAGTGAATGGCATCAAATTTTCGATCGCTAATTTAAACGAATTCCCATCAAGCTAGAGCTCTGAAAACATGGGAATCGTTCTCATTAGCGTAACAATGATACGTATTTAGATATTGGCGACACGCTTTAACTAATATTTCAATAATTTTTTTTATAAAATTTGCCACTATATAAATTCGTTGTTTTTTATCTTAAATTATTAAAAATGGATATCAAAAAAGATATTTTATTCCCCATATTTGAATATATATGAAATACGCATGTCGGAATAAAATTTCATTTTACACAAATAATTATTTAATTTTTTTAATTTTATCTTCAAAACATTTCAATATCTAGAAATTCTTATTACTTCTACAAAATTTATTATCTTTAAGCAATTTTTTCTCAAGTTCTTAGAAGTTTTTTTTTACACATTTCTGCATATGGACTTAATGGTAATGTAGTGTATCTAACAAATATATAGAATGTTGTCATTTGTATGTAATGATTAAAAAAGTAATAGAGCAGTAAATGTAATAGAGATGACACGTATAATAATACAAATATAAGAAGGATATATAATTAAAATTTTGTTCGCATTAATGCAGCTTTAAAAATGTGAATTAAGAAAAAACAAGCTGCTATCGAAAGTTTATGAACAACGATAGTGGAGGCGGTAGCCCACTGGTCATGGTTTCGTATTCGTGGCCGGCGGTTTTCGTTCAGCCGCTGATTCGAGCCTTTTTGCCAAACATTCTAATTGTAGCGGGACTGATGCACGTTAAATCTGTCGGTGTCCTAAGTCCTGCCGTTGGTGTGGTGTGGAAGTTAGGAGAGTGGGGTGCCAGGTCAGGTGTGGTCCTCGTCACTTGACCGAGATTGAAAATTACGAGGTCCGTCGCCAATAGCCCTCGTGTTGCTTCTTGTGTGACGTTAATAAAAACTTAACTAAGCTGAAAAGGAACAACGATAAAAATTGAAATTACGAACTCAGAATCAAAGGAATTGCATATATAAAGTCTTTTTTCTTAGGACTTAATATGTGTTGAATATAAATAAACAATCAGTTTCTTTCAGAGAAATGTTTTATTGTTGTTTTTTTAATTAAAGTCACACTAGGAGCTAATCTCAATATTGGCGACGGACCTCATTATTTTGAACCTTTGCAAATGATGAGGAAGGAACCAGAGCTGGAACTCCCTCTCCAAACTTCCACATCATATCAATGGGAGGAAATTGGACCCTAAAAGATTTAACATGCTTCAGCCCCGACTGCGCGATATTTCTTCAATTTTATCAAGGTCACGCCTACGACTCGACAAAAACGGTCGCCACGTGTCTACTGCCTTACCCACTAGGCTACTGCGGCCCCACAGAGAAACGCGGATTACCCTACATAGGATTATTTTACAATCAACATATTCAAGACTTATTGATCTAATGTTTCTGCAAACGTCACACAAGAAAGGACACGAGGCTGTCAGTGATGGACCTCATAATTTTTAGTCTCTGTCAAGTGACGAGAACGAAAACTGAGCTATCACATAACTCTTCTAATTTCCACACCATGGTCTCGGGAGGACTTTGAGCCTCGACATATTAAATGTCCATCAACTTCGGCTACACGTAGGGCATTTAGTGGCAATAGGTTCGAATCCAGGAGTCAACGAAATCCACCAGCCTCGAGTCCGAGACCATGTCCTTTCCGTTACAGCGGCCAAGACATATTTATCATTTGCAGAGATTTGTAGTTACATTTATTCCATGTCCTCTGTCAAGCTTGCCGAGTACGATGTAAATTTAATAGATAGTTGAAACGAATCCATTTTTATTTTGGTCCAACTTCAAGAATATTATTTAGTGAAATAGCTATTGAGGCATCAAACAACAGAAGCTTTTAATTTCGCAATAGTGAAACAAGGCTCAAACCCACGATTCGATGTAAACCACGGATCGCTAGACTGCAACAATGACCCCTAGGCTACTGCGGTCAAAAAGTGAGAAGAAATGAATGTTTGGGGAATTCATAGAAACACATGCAACAGATCCGATGTATATAAATGTTTGTCGCAAAGTGTCACCTGTACAGGAAAGGAGCGAACTAGGAGAACAAAGAAGAGATCTTGAGAGCAAGATAGACAACTTTTGCAAACTGCTTCTAGTCAAAAAATATGTATAAATCTTTAGCACGAGATTTGTGGGCCCATGGACGCTAATTTACAATCTTGTCGGAGATTAAGCAGTAAACATTTCAGAATGGGCTCTTTTAAAACTTGATTCGCTGCAAACCTTATTTCGAAGTAAATATGACCGGGTGTTCAGATTAATAAGAAACAGTCGTTTCAAAAATTTAATATATATTGGACAAAACTGTATTTCTCTATATTTAAATCGAGGACAAAATAATTTTTTTAAAATTTTTCTACATTAATGTTTGAAGGGTATATTGTGTATCAGTACTGTAAGAAATTTCTCTAGATGGTTTCAATGAGCTGATAATTTTTCTTCTATTCATTAACCTTTGAATAATCTATTATTCTAAAGAGAAAAAAATTGTCCAGATATATCTGTGACGCATTATAATTGTTATTTAAACTGTTACGATTTTTTTTCTATCGAGTATTACGAACAACAGTAAGAACTTTTAAATCTAATTTTTTGAATTTAAAAAAAACAACTACTGACCTAAATGCTTACTCTTGCAAAGTAACCAGAAAAAATATATAAAAAAACTTTACATTATTTACAAGCCAACCCTTAGTATTTTAAATAAACTCATGAATATGAAAAGCTCAAAAAATGTAGCTTAAAGTTTTGATGGTGAAAGAAATGAAACTTTCACCATCGAAACTCAGCACACTGTTAACGAATGTTTAATTCACTACTCGATATATGACTTTTTTTTATTTGCATTTAGAAATATTTTAAGATGATAATAATGTCATAAAGTATTTCTTGATAATTTAATAAAATTAGATCACTTCGATTCTTAAATCATTAATTAAACTAATTTCGCAGTATTCATCTTTCTAAACAAAGTGAGGCGAATTAAGCCTAAAAATTAACCCCATGCACTTTACACCTGTTAGTAAGGGATTTACCTGAGCTACAACAGTCAGAATGATCTGTACTTCAGGAAAGTTCTTTGGACATGTTTTCTAACGATTTTGTTTATTTAAAATATCCCCATAAAAGTAAAATTGCCATATCATACTTTTAAACTTAATTTGTAAGAAAATAAAACAACACAGGCAATGAACAATTTTTTTAAACATGGTTTTTCTTTCAAACTTTATACATTTTGCGTAAATAAATTTCTATACTTTAAAATTTCGCGAGGGGATAGTTTAATTTACTTGTTTCAATATTCAACTGTTTCTCGTTGTAAGAAAATGGAATTACACCCTTGTGCAGATTAATTGAAACAAACTATTTTTTTTGTGAATTTTAAAACCCATTCCTATTTTTCACGAACAATGATGCTAAAGTATGATAAAATTTGCATGGGATGAATAACTCCTATTCTTAGTAACAATTTGCACAAATCAGAGTGGTTCTGAGAGTACATGCGCAGGAACTTCAGTAGATGAAATCTCCAGTAATGATCACATAAGTTGAGAGTTCACAGTCGTCAGACACGGTTGTGAAGCAGCGATATCGAACAAAGATTGCTACTCTCTCCGAACATACTTTAAAGACTAATAGAGATTTAGAAGGTAGTTGGTATTAGTGTTGCAACCTTGAGCTGTATCATAAGACAAAACAAAAAATAAGATCCATATCTTCCAAACGGAGAGGGATATGTGGTATAAAAAAGAAAACAACGCAAAGAGATGATTCTTTTCTACTTACACGTTGTAAAAAATTCCATTAAATAAATATTATAAATGATTTTGAGAATTTGATGAAATCCATGTACAATCGTGTTAAATTGTTAATACAGAGTCCAGGGAATCATATTATGTTCTAAAACATTTTGAACGAGTTTAAATATAAAAGCATTTTTCAACTTCATTTTCTCACTCTTTTGCATGTTGAGCCAAAAAAGGCAAGTGAGGGAGAGCAAAGCTAGTAAAGTATGAAACTGAAATAGAAAATAGAAAAAAAAGGTAAAGTTTGATTGAAAAGATAGAGGATCGAAAATAGAGAAGGATCGCTCGGGTATTACCCGGGGACTTGTCACCCATATTTATCAAAGAGAGTAAAAACCATGTGAAAGAAAAAGATCCCTAAGATTCCTCGAGGTCATGATGCCCGAACCTACCGAAAGAAAGGAAATCTCTGAGGTTTCTTGAAATAAACTCAGGCAACAGAGTCCCCGGGAAAAAACCTGACATTAGGTACGCCTCTTTTAGTGGCCTCCTACGACCTGCTTGAGCTACAGAAGGACTATTCTTTCAATCCCGATCTCCACACAGCAGATGACAACTCTTTAAAGAACAATGAGAAAAATGTCTCGAATGTGATTATGTGGAGAATCTTCAGAAAAATAAATATAAATTAAGTTTCTTACTCCAATAATTTTAGAAATAATTACTTTAATATAAAACTTTACTTTCAGCATAACACCTTTAGTTGTAAAATTTTACGATATCTTAGATAAATAATTAAACTTTAACGCTACAGAAGATGACTTCAATCTACGGCTAAAAGAAATCACACAAACCAACATCATTTCATGTAACTTATAATATTATGCTCAAAAGGATCCCTTAATATGTAAAACTAATTTTACACATTAACTTCGGTTATTTCTAAGAAATACAATTAAACAATATCTCTAACCCATCTAATAAAACACTTATAACATAATCATATCTTAAAAAAAGTGCATCATTATGAGTTTAAATTACTATTTCATTTAACAGAACACCATATGTATAAAAAATAACATTGTATCAGTCATAAAATAGAAATGTTTCCCTGAAAATAAAGACGCTAATAAACATTGATATCAACATGAATCACAAAATAGAGTTCTTCAACACCTGCAAATTTTGCTTAAATTATATTTCTAAGACAACGAAAGAAATCGCAATAGAAGAGAGTTTTTTTTCTGTAAAAAAGGAAAACCATGACTTTACTTTCATTGCTGTAAACATGACGTATAGAATCGTGCAATACAAGAGCACCAATACGTAACATTTATACATTTTATTACATTTAGAGATAAAATCTAACATAATACACATACCAGTATATGAAAAGAAAAATGTTTACAAGTAAAAAAAATTAAAAGAGTAAAAATTGTTCTGTACACAAAGAATAAAACGCAATTCAGAAGAAATTTCATGCTTTGTAATTCAGAGATCAACTCCACGAATATACCGCAATCGTCACAAATGAATTATCAGAATAAAAAATTCTATTTTTTTCAGTTCCTCAAAAGTTCTATTAATTTTTGTGTGAATAATTAAATGACATTTTATATTGGAATATTTAGAGAACTATTTCTTGCATATTTCAGAAACATAAGGTTTTTCCTTTGTGTGAATACGCAAATGTTTTTTTAAATCACAATTTTGAGAGAAAGCCTTATTGCAAATTTCACAAGAATAAGGTTTTTCTTTTGTATGAATACGCAAATGGGTTTTTAAACTACCATTCTGAGAGAAAGCCTTATTACATATTTCACAAATGTAAGGCTTTTCTTTGGTATGAATGCGCAAATGTTTTCTTAAATTACAATTCTGAGAGAAGGCTTTATTGCATACTTCACAAATGTAAGGCTTTTCTTTTGTATGAATACGCAAATGTTTTTTTAAATTGCTATTGCTCGAGAAACAAGCCTTGCAAAATTCACAAACATAAGGTTTCTCTTTTGTATGAATTCGTACATGGAAGTTTGATTTACCTTTTGTAGAAAATGATTTGCTGCAAATTTCACAAGAGTAATGTTTATACTGTGCATGATTACGTTGATGTTGTGTTAAATTTTGCTTCCGGTAAAATGATTTGTTGCAGACACAACAGACATAAGTTTTTTCTTGTGCATGATTTATTAAATGCTTCTCTAAGGCTTTCTTGTGGGAAAATTCCTTTTGGCACAGTTCGCATTGATGAATTATTTCTATAATGCGATTAATTAAATATTACTTCATTCTTTCTTGTCTAGTAAAATTACTACTAAAATCTTGCTTAGATTTAAAGTGAATCTTTAAATGTTCATGAAAGGATATCTTCGATTTGAATTCCTTATGACACATATCACACAAAAAAAAAATGACTTACCAGTCGCATCCATTAGGATACTAAAATAACTAAATTTTCAATATAAGATTCCTTTCAAGAAATTAAAAAAAAAAAAATCTTTTGTTTCCAGAAATGTCCGATGTCAGTAGAAAGTGAAAACCTATCAGATTCAACCGCGTTAATAAAAACATGGCAAATAATTGATTGATTGGATTTTTGGAATATGCAGCTGCAAAGACTATTATCCTAAATTTAGGATTAATGAAGTTTTGCCTTTTCTTTTCGTAGAAATGTGTTAAAATAGATAAATTGTACACATTTATTTATAGGAGGACCTAATAATTTTTTATACGTTTGAATAGTTATTATCGAATGTATATTTTGAAACACCCTAGAGCAACAATGGCTAAGCATAACAAGGCTTAAAATAACTAGAGGGTAACGATGTGGAGCAATGTAAGAAAAAAATAAAAAAGCTCTATGCAAAGTTTTGCAAAAATCAGTTTTAGCTCTTCAATGTTCGCTTTTTTTAATAAATATTATTAAATTATTCTGACAAATATGAGAATCAAAATAAAAAGAATAACATATAGATGAATGCACAGCAGTAAACTTTTCGAATAATAATGAAATGAACGAAAACGATAAATTATTAAATTTAATTTATTTAAGAAAAATATAATTCACACTAAAGCAAACGATAAATTATTAAATTGAATATTACATTAGCTAGATGTAATTAAAATCAGAGAAAACGATTAATTATTATATCTAATATTCAAGCGAAATGAAATAGATATTCAAATTAACGATAAGAAGTTGAAAAGTGATCTGATACTCCAAAAGTGATACCAATAAACAATAGCCAGTTAGGCGTGTAATAAATAAAAATTTAAGTATCCATATCTGGATTATTCCTTTTTAATTCTTAAAACTTCTCTTCACCCCCAGCATAATAATCTTAATTTTGTCATTCTGAAAGCTGATTACATTTGCGTGTTCTTAAAATCAACATAAATACGTTTAATTTTCATCATTATGTGCATAAATATCATTTAAGAATAAGTTTCATCCTTAAAATTCGGTTATTCGTCGGTGATATTGTAAATTTTATAAAACTCCCTCTTATCTATGCGAAGGTAGTAAATGTTTTGCTCAGTTCGGATTACGAATAATTTATGTGGAGGAAATATTGTTGAAAAGGTAAATTGTCAGAACTAGTGGAGAACAGTGGGGGTGAAAAAACTGAAATATATTTGAGGTTAATTGCTACCTTAAACTATTATAGATATCCTTAACTACAAAAAAAGAGCTTTTTTACTGTTCTAATGCTTAAATTGTTTCAGTAGTAAGACAAAGAAAGATTATGTCTAAGGGATAATTCTTGAGAAAACAATAGAATAATTTTTACTATTTCCGGTATGTTGTTCCTCAGGGTCAGATATTATAGACGATAAGACAAGTGTGCATCCCTATAGAAGGAACAGCCCTATCGAGGGTGCAGCCCGGTTTGTAACATCGGAAAAATTATAGCAATCCTTGAACATTTTGAAATATTATGAATAATATTGATGTAGCGTATTATTAATTATTTACCAAGTGATAACTCTAAGCAAAGAATTTGATTTAGTGGTGAAGAGGATGTGTATCCCTTCCTCCCAATAAATTTATTGGGACGCTACTGCTGGAGACTCAAGTTGTTATTTGTTTATTTTGCATTTAATACTCAATACACCAAACATTCAATTTTCTGAACATAAATTTATATTTTATTTACAAACTGTAATAATGTATACAATAAATCGTTTCCTTTTTGCGGGGTTATACTGACATTTTCTCTTCCTTTGAAATAAAGGAGGGTGGTACCCTAGTGTCCATGGTAACGGTCTAGCGGCCGATGGTTTTCATCAAATCGTGTATTCGAGCCTTGATGCCAGAATAGATTCCCCATTTAGCTGGGGCTGATGCATCTGTCAAGGCTGAAAGCCCTCCTGTTGGCCTGATGTGGAAGTTAGGAGAGGGAGGTGCCAGCTCAGGTGTCGTTCTCGTCATTTGACCAGGTAAAAAATTACAAGGTCAGTCGCCAATTCGACGCATTACGTCGCGTAGATCAGCGTTATTAAAATCAATCAAATGAACCGATGAGAAAAAAAAACTTATTCAAACCAATTCTTCATTGTTTTTCAGATACCGAGGGCCTCTAAATGCAAAATACATTTAAGCCTCAAAGACTTCGCTACTTTGGGGAGTGGATTGATTCATTGCTTGAACACGCTTCTCTCAGATAGATAACTTTTGAAAACTGCTATGAGTCACAAAATATGTTTACATCTTTTGCACGAAATTTGAATGCCCATAGACGTCATCTTACAGCCCTTCCGGAGTTTAAGCAGCAAAGATTTCAGAATGGGCTCTTTTAAAACTTGATTCGCTGCAAACCTTATTTCGAAGCAGATATGACCGGATGTTCAGATAAAAAAAATAGTTGTGTAAAAAATTAAATCTATAGTGGATAAAATTCTATTTCTCCATATATCATTCGCGGACAAAGTATTTTTTTTTAAAAAAAAATTCCACTTAACAGTTTGAAAGGTGTTTGATGTTTCTATACTCTGATAAAATTCTCTTGATGGTTTCTGTGTGC
>BMAW01107617.1:0-13129 GCA_019974015.1 Nephila pilipes
GTGTGTGTGTGTGTGTGTGTGTGTGTGTGTGTGTGTGTGGTTTAGATTTAATGGTTTTGAGTAATTTATTATAAAGAGTAATAAAAAGGTCATGGATCAATAATAAACAAAACATGAACATATTTTAGTTAAAAGAGTAAAATATCACCTTAAAATATTAATATCTTTTAATGATTATGAATTTATTAAAATCGGTTCACTAAGCAGAAAGTATAATGCGCAAAATCCGAATGCTACTTATCTTGTTGCTAGAAATCAATTTCCGAACAAATATCCTTATACGTCCAATATTAACTAGTTACAAAGTAACTACAAAGTTGTCAGTGCTCTGATTAACAGCTTATTTAAAACTCAATAAACTGTTATGGAAAAGTAACATAAGACTAAGGATTGTTCGTCTGAAATTCAGTTTTGTTATTTATGAAACCAAACGAAGAAATTATTTGGAGCTCTTGTGTGTGTGTCAAATATGTTTCCTCTCATGTTACCATCTGATAATTAATAGTCTTAATTTAAAAAATACTAGAAGTAAGTTTGTATATTGTGAAAACCTTCAGATTTGAAATATCTTTCTATTGCATTATTTATTTTAAAAACAAAAGAAAGTATGTTTAGAGCGTGGTTTCTGGTATACTTAGAAAGATTCAACACATTTTTTTTTTATTTCAAGAAAACAGAAAACTGCAGAAACTGTCATATTTTCTAAGTTAAATGTCTAAATTAGAAACACTATTCATTGTAGTCTGAATCCCTTTGTAAGAGAGGTTACGGTTGAGAGAAAAGAAACATAATAAAAATAGTGAATCAAAAGATTCGTGATAGCTTTTTATATAATATAATTTCTTATTGATACATACTTTTCTTGATACTTGAATTAAAATAAATTTAATAGTGTAATTGAAACGTTAAAAATAACTGTAAATATGGATACAACTGTAAATTCAACTTTCCCGTTAGTCACTTGTAGGAAAACAAAAGAACTTGCAGGGAAAACCTTTTTTTCCCCCCAAAAAAAATAGTTCTAAATGCTTAATATTATTAGAAATATAAATTTTAATAATATTTACTTATACTTTCAAATATGTAAAACATGACCAAAAATGTGCAATAAAAATATGACGTTTTTTGAATTGAATTTGTGAAAAAAAAATGAAACAATTAAGAGGTTAACTATTCCTCAAAATATAAGAATTCAGATTTGATTTTTTCCATCTAAGCTCATGAACCCACCGAAATCTTCTCGCAGATCTCAAACCAGGATGGATCATTATTTTGAAATTTTGCTACAGGTTCAAAATTGCTTATTTGTTATTTTTAGAGCTATTTTTGGAAAAAAATAATTAAATATTCTAAAATAACTAATCTGTAAGATATTTATTATATCATTAGACTATTGTTCTCAAGACTGCATGAATTCATTTAAATATGAAGAAATTTTTATCCATTTCATTTCATTCATTTTTCTGTCATTGAGTTCAGTTCTGGGCATTTATTTAAAAAAATTTCAAAAGAAAAAATATTTAAGTTTCATTTAAGAAATCGATAACATAATAAAAAAGAAACTCTTATTAATATCAAGAGACTGTAAGAGAAATTACAGTATCCAGATACATTTCTAGACTGATTAATTTTATCGTGAAGTAATCGGAATACTTTTTATTAAAAAAAATGCTTCATCTTCTTTTTTCTCCAAAATTATTTGGCAAGAAATATTTTATTCATCTATCATACCGGTTAAATTATACATTTTAATTTTTCCCATTCAACAAGAGATATTCGTATTTCATAATTTAAAAGCGGAATTAAAAAGTTACGAAAATGCGCTTTTAATTAAACATTTGTTAATCATTCTGAGATGATTCTCTTAACATTGATACATCTATAGAAATAATACTCCCTGATAACTGACCCAGCAGGAGAGCTCCGTGTTGCGGTTCGGTCGTTTAAGTAACTGAGACAGTAAAATGAATCACGTTTTCCATTTTTTCCGTTGTTTAAAAACATAAGGCACTTCGATGATTTCGTAGATATATAATTTATGAGAATTTGATTAATAGAATGTTCGAAAATTGAATTTTAAAATTCTAAACGCATGTGCAACTATACAGAAAAAAATATCTGTGTTTGCAATTTTATTAAATTGTGCAATCTTTAGATTTTGGTACACTTTCCCCAAAATCAACTTCCACTCTGTTATCCACTTCCACTCTTCCAAAATCCACTCTGTTATTTTCCACATGACAAAATAAGGCTGTTTCCTACATAGTGACGATAATTTTTTTCCTAATAGACCATTGCAAATTTTAAATACTATCACAATATTTGTAACAAAAAATAGGGGAAATTTGATTCATGAATTTACTAATAACTTATAAATATAATTTTTTAAATTATAACTATGTTCAGAGTGTGTAGCATGTTGTGCTTGTAAGTATTCTATAAATTCCATTAGTTATAAATTTATTAGATTTTCTTAGCAAGATGTATCTAAAAGTAATAATGTTATTTACAAATATAAATACAACATACAAATATAAATACAACAATCGATTTTTAATTCCTCATTCATAATTATTGATGTTCATGAATGCGTATTTTTTTACAGAAACGTATACATAAGTATATAGATATCTCAATAATAAAATATCACACTCATTACTTTTAACTTAAAAAACTGAGAATAGTTTAAAGTTGGCATAAAATAAATTCTTTGTTGAAGGCGCGCGCGTCTCAGTTATATTTAAGACGTCGCAAAGAGACAATGATCAATTTTTGTCTGAAAGCAAAATGGGTGTCTCCTTCACCATAGGTCAACCAATCTCCGTTACGCGGTGAAAAATAGTCCCTAAAAAGTACCGAAAACAACTCACCATTGAAATCCACGACTTGAAAGCTAAATTCTAGTTCGAACTGGAACTACTGGTTACATATACCCCAATGAAAAATTGCCTTTGTGAGTGTGAAAGGCACAATTAGTGATGCACCTGCAAATAGACGCGCCGTCTCAACTAGAGTCTGTCAATAGCGTCAATGGAAACTATCCAAATGACATTCAATACAACAGGGAGCGGATGTACATCAGAAGCATTAATGGCTAGAAAAACAGCCTTCGCTAAAAGTATCGTTCAAAAAGTCCCTCTTCGTATTGTCGCGATGATGCAGGAGAGGGAGTAAGAAGTCATGCTCTTCAACAATGATGGAAGTAAAAATACCTGATAACTGACCCAACTGGGAATTCCTTTTCGTTTTGATTGTCTAAGGCATCAAAAAGGAAGAATAGAGAAGTTTTCGTCTACCCCCAAATCTTGAAAGTTCGAATCACCCCTGTGACCAAGATCAAATGATCTCTTCCGCCACGAGTGAAAAAACAATCCCCCAAAAAGGCTGAAATATAGTGCCAGAATTCAAAATAACTAAAAAAATCAATACCTTGAAAAAAATAATATTTTTATATATAATTTTGCAATTCGAATAAACATGTCGTCAAGCTTAGGCACGGAAATGTTTTAGTTCAGCTTCATGTTCATATATAGCTTCATGTTCAGCTTCATGTCTTGGTTATACTAAAGACCCATCCTTCGAATGATACTTTGATCAATATGAACAAATTTGATTCAAATATTGAAAATTATAACCCTGCAAAATCTAATAAATAATTATCAGTATATATTCTTATTCATATTTCTACCACTATCTGTATTAATATATTGCTTGTATTCCTTATTTAATTCAAATTTCTTATAATTATCTCTGAAAATAATGAATGTTTTATAAATAAGCAATCCTTTCATCACTGAGGTAAAATTTTTACTTTGCGAAAATAAAGTAACCTTTTAAAGGACTTTTTAGATAAAATAATGTAAATAAATAGAGTAAAATATGATTAGTTAAAAAAGAAAAATTTTAATCAACATGCAGTTATGAAAACCTTATACTAATTTTTTCGTGTATTCAATTCCATTTCTCTCCGTTACCTGACATATCAATAATTCTAAAACCTTACATTTGATCAAGAATATTCTTTTAAATGTGTTAAAAAAAACATCTGTAAATATCTTGTTCTAGATATTTGCAGATCTTTTACGTTTTATTTTTGAGACGTAAATATTAAACATTTATCGCTTTAATTTATGGCACAGCTCTGTCTACATTCTTCCTAAATTTGAGCAAACACACTCAAATTCAAATATTATTTGATCCTCATGATCTATCTTGGATTTTTACAATGAATATATAAATGTATTTTAAGAAGATTCCGGGATACTTTATTTTAATGAATAAATTAACAGTTATGGTGGAAGATTTGTTTTTACACTTACAAAGGTCAAAAGTATAAAGTGACAAGAATGAATTAATGTTTTATAATTACTAATGTATGCTTATTTATTACTTATGTATGCTTGTTTATTATTAATGTATTGCATCAAAAGACACTTATTTAAAAAAATATTAGAAAAACTTCCTTATTTAGGAACATGTTTATTAAAATCCCAAAGATTTGCGTAACATTTCTTCTCTTTAAATATTCCTCCAATTTAAAATTTATATTGTACGAATTATAAGGGCTTCTCTGCACACAGAAAGGTTTTTATTTTATAGAAATAAATTAAATACGTGAAGAAAATATAGTGAAAAACGTTATACATAGGCAATTGTAGGAGAATTCTACAAAAATAAGAAAGTGAAAAAAAATTCTGATAAAATTATATATATATATATATATATATATATATATATGGCGCATATTGGCGATTTTTCTGTAAATTTTTAGTGACATTTAAAATGAGTCTGAATGAAAACGTTTACAAGTTCTATGCAAAGTTTTGCAAATAACAGATTTAGCCGCACAACTTGCGCTCTTTTTTTAAAAAAATATTATTAAATTACTCAATTAAATATAAGAATTAAAGTAAACAATGAAAAATAGAGAAATGGATAACAGTAAACTTTCCCGGTATTGAAAAAAGCAATCCATTAATTATTAAATTTAATGTATTTAAGCTAAATGTAATTAATAAAGAAGCAAAGATAAAAAAAAATTGAAAAGTGATCTGGTACGCCAGTTTATAACCTACCTGAAAGAATAGTCCCTTGGGTGACTGAAACACTGAAAAGGGACCTTATACGCCCAAATGCCTCTCCTAAAACAATAGCCTTAGGTGGTTAATAAGTCAATCTGAAAGACTTACCAATAAAACTAAAATTATAATAACAACCAAAAAATGCTGCTAGAATGAAATCGTTATCCAGCAAAAAAAATTCGATAAATTTGGCATGCATTCCGAATTTATTTTAATCATTTTCCTTGAATTAATTTTTTTTTATAAATTTCAATTACTTATTTCTGAAAATTTGATGAAAACCATAATGAAACATTTATTTTTCTTTCCTTTTAATCAAAATGCATCAAACAGTAAATTAAGATATCAGTCATTTATAGAATGAAAAAGATCATGAAGTAAAACAAAATGTATATAACAATTGGAAGTCATATCTATACAATAGTTTCTAGATATGTAATGGTATACTTTCATATTTGGTAGGCAAAATGTCTTTTAATATTAAAACAGCAAACTCGTATGATAAAATTAATAAAAAAGAATAAATGTATCATTATTAATACATTGTCATACATTAACTTAAGTAATTTATTCTCTAATCTCGATACGACAAAGAGTAATTGAAATGTAAGTTAATTTTCTGTCTTGAATAACAAATTATGTAAGAGAGCGCACTCATTTCACAATAGCATTTATTATTCAGAACAATACAATGAAATTTTAAGACTCACCCAGTTATGTTCCTTTTTCGATGTACAAAAACAACTTCAAATTGTATTTTTATATAAATTATTAAGATATATTTTCAAGATATATTTCAGGTATATTTTCAATGTTTTCCTTTTTTCTATTAACAATGAAATTAGTTGTACAATCGCTTTTTCATATGTTATCTCGTATTTATTTTTTTTAATTTTCAAAAAACATTTATCTCATCTTTCTTCTAATATTTATAGTAGCTTGTTGTGATTTTATTTCTCTAAGAAAATATGCGCCATTTTTGTATTTTTCATGAGAAACAATTCATTTTTTCATTTCGTAAAAAGCTTTTATATAAGCAATTCTAAGGAGCCGTCACTGGAGCTTTTGCTGAATAACAATATGACTGGTTAAGTCGATTATATGAAATGCGGTATGCACCATATTTCAAGCACACAAAAACTCACAAGAACAATAACACAAATGGATATTAAACCGATAAATCTCTTTTTTGAGTTTCAACAACTTCAGAATACATATACATGTTTGAAGAAGAAAAATGAAGATTTAGGGACCACTAAAGCAAGCGGTTCGTTAAGCCAACTGAGTCGAACCGTGGCTTACTAAAAATTCGTCAATCATACTAAGTTGGTACGAAGTTTGTACTGAATTTTTGTTTTTTGAGATATCCATATTTATTTCACTTTTCTTGAGCAAAGCTAGCTTTTTTTAACCATTTTATAACAGATGATTACATTACACAATAAAAATTTATACTATCTTTGGAAAAAACAAAATCTGTTGAAGTTGACAGTGAAGAGATTGAAAGTTTTATTTAAAATTACAAATATTTAAAAACAAAATGCATGTATTATGAAATGACCTCTATTTTTTAGAATGTGAGATGCATCTTTACGGCCAGTAGAAAACTAATGAAATTTGGAACATAGATTATTTAAAAAAATATTTATGTAACAGCAATTAGGAGGTTTTATTAATTATTTAAGAGAATTATAACTAAGTAATAAAACCTTTCTCAAATAACGGTAAACTATCAAGCTTTCTTTTCAAAAGCTCTTGTTGTGTTTCTTTTTCCTTAGATTTATTTAGTTGTATTATTCAATTATAAATATTTAAATTATATGAAGAACTTTATGTTCCAATAGAGCTGAAAGTGGGTAATGGATAAAGATATAATGTACTGTTTTGATGAGTTTTCGCTGAAATATAATTTAATTTTATGATAAAATCACCTGCTTCCAAAAGTTAGAGTGCAATCAATGTTTTGTGCCTAATTGGAAAACAAATGAGCATAACAGTATGAAATTTGCAACAAATGTGCTCATAAGAGTTATTTCTTGAATTTTTTGTAATATCGTTTAAAATAAATCATGTTTAATGAGCAAAGAACTGTTCAATAACTAAATCAATAATTTTTCTGAAAAAAATAAATAAATAGAATTTAGTACGGAATGCTTTCACCAATACGTAACGCAATGGAAACATCGATTTTCCATACAGTCTATTATGTAGTCGGAAGTAAAATAAGGAGCAACGCTTCTTCTAGCAAGCTCTTCTTCGAGATCCTTTTAGGGGGAGAACTTAGTGTAGCTTCCTGTTTGCCGAGGTAGTCTCAAAGTTACTCTATTGAATTAATCTCTGGATTTTGAGCTGGAGCACTGAATCTTACTCCAACAAACTTAGTTCGGTGAAATCAGGCCTTGCTTCCATTAGGGTAAATTCCTCACCAATAGCTCCAACATAAGGAGTAAAATAGGAAGAAGCGCCAATTCTTGGTGCAAATCCTTTTTCTAGCTCTTTTAATCACCTAGGATAACTAAATGCAGCCACCTGTTTGCCGAGATGATCCCAAATATATTCTATCGAAATAAAATCCGGACATTGAGCTGGAGCACTAAATTGTGGCCTGGTTTAGTTCTGTGAGAACAAGCACTGTCATTCATTAAGATAAATGCATCAACAGCATATGAAGTGATACATGAAGCAAAAATCTCGTCCCAATATTTTACAGTAATCAAAGTTCTTGCATGGAACACATGTAAGTTATAATGATTCCCTAAAGAGATTCCAGTCCTAAACAAGATTCCACCACCTCTAAAAATGTGGCTTTGAACAATATCAGATTGATGGTATATGGGTGCCTTATTCTCCCCAGAATAGTACACGGACTGAACACTCTCCAAAGTAATCTGAGACTTTTCTGAGAAAAGTACAGAAACTCATTGCTATCTAACCTAGGCAATATGTTCTCTTTCCCAACCTAAATGGGCATTTCTTTGTAGACGATTAAGAGGACGCACACAAGAGGTTGTCTAACATATCCTTCATTGTGAAAATATCTGCACACCATAGTACCAGATGTTGTCATTCTTGTTACGTCACGATTATCTGAAATACGTGAGAGAGAAAGCTGAAACACACACAGTAGTGTTTCTCGTCATTTGAGCCAAAAGAGGTGGAAAGCAATCTAGCTCAGAATATATAACGAATTGATGACTTGCAGCAGATCATCTGGATACTAAATTTTCAAATTTAAATAGATCCGAAAATTGAACCACACTACGAGACACATTAAAATGTCTGGCCATATTATCCTTTTATAACACCATTTCCATCCATCCGGTTGCTTGCCATCTTAACTAATCAAGTAAACAAGCCAACATTATATCAGCACCAACAACTAGAAGATTAACAGTCATAAAAAAATTCCACACAAATAAGATAAGTGGGATATTCACAGTTTGATTTTTTTGCTATGTATATATTTTTTTAAAAAAAAATAGTGATGGGTATAATTTTTTCATATGGTTATTGCGAAGTTACTTATAATAATTTGTATAAACCATACATTTTACATTTATTTTAATTCTTTTAAATTGAGGGTTATACCTGTAACACGAGCCATTTGTAAATCTTCTCTTAACTAACATTTGGGGTTACTTTTTGTCTTTATATTTATATATCCAGCTTCTTCCAAACCAAATGAAACTTAATTATGCAAATTATGTAAACATCAGGTGTGGAGAAAAGATATAAAGTCGTACAAAAATAATAGAGATTTGAATATGAGAGATAAAAGATTGCAACATTATAAAGATAGCAAGAATGGGAAAGGACTGAATAGTCCGTGGGTATTACTTGCATGTTTAGGTGATATACAAAGAATTAGACCCCGAAACAGACTGGTCGAAGCTACCTCCATGTGGATTAATTCACATCAAACCGGAGTATCCGGAAACAACAACCGTTGATACATCGGAATAAGCTACTGATTACCGTGTGAAGGGGCAATGAACTAATAGAAAGCATTCCTCTTTTCTTCTAACATAAGTAAATAAAGCTTTGAGGAGCACTTCGAGTGCATTATTGAACTGTTACGTTACTGAGTGACTATTTTAATTATTATATATATTCTTAAAGTGAAATTAAGGTCTTGTTATTTATGATTAAATTAATATTTAAGATGATTGAGGGATCAGGTAATAGAGTACGTTATATACCTTACATTTTAGAAGCCAGTGTATATTTCGAAGGACTTGATAGGGCTATATCCAGTCAGAATTTTATTAAAATAGTAAAGCATATATTATTGATGATTTCGGCTGTTTAGATAACTGATCATTTACGAAAAGAATCGTTCCATTATTACATGAGTAATATGAAACAAGGAAACAATGATTTTAAGCATAAAATCGTATTTATTTTCTACTTCCCATCTTACAAATAACACAGAGAACTAAGTTAAATATGCTCAAAATAGTCATTAACGTAAAAACCTACGGATTGGGGAGGGGGAGTCAATTTTTCTTTCACTTCAATGCTGAGACTCGGGGGGGGGGGATCTGCTGAATCTCACAAGCGTTTAAAGAACGCTGGGCAGCTTCGCATTCCTCACGTTGTTCTAACCTCTTCATGGCCGTCTCAAGGCAGTAGAGAGCTTCTTCATTAAATGGTCGTTTTCAGCACGGACGTCCTCCCAAGGCTCTTCTTGTTATTGCAAGGAGCGATGATGTTGGCAATGATTTCATCGTTTACCAATGCTTGATAGCCAAGGTCATCAACATCACATTGAAGCCAGTCTCTTATGTTTTCCTGGTCGCATTCGTCAAATCCTGAAAAAATTTTCTTCAGCCAATCAGTTCTGATACAAATTGGTTGCTTAATCACTTTCTTATGAGCAGAGATAGACTCTTCTGATATAAGAAGCTTTTAACGAGCTTTTTCTTGAGTGGTGTCGTTGACAGTATCCTAAGTTTCTACTGCAACGGGTCAATGACTACAGTAAGATCGATCATAAGCGACGATTCACTCATCACTGACGATGACGGCTACACGAGATCGTCACGTAAGCCTGTTGTCAGGAGGGGGAATCACTGGCTGCCTCAAGCGAAACTTCAACATGGCTGGGAAATTTGAATTTGCCAACTGGAGTACCTTCGGTTAACCGATATTTTGATTGATTGGTATTGGACCATCGATGCTCTACAGTATATATACAAGTCAATTAAACATTTCTGATTATTAATAATTGGAGGATTTCTTATAAAGATATCTAGATTTATTTCAGGCATTTCAATATTTTTGGTAGTTTACGCAAGTATGTCTATGGAATTTTTAAACTAATATCTAGAATTAGTTTTAGTAATTGCCCCTTTAAATTTTTGGTATTGACTAATTCGTTTTCTCAATAACTTTAACTTGAGTTTCACTTAATGGTATTTGTAATTAATGAAATATTTGTTCTGTTGCAGATACATATTTTGAGTGTTTTTATTTGTTTAAAATATACCTCTGAACGATATATAGTAATTTTGGAATTTATCATAAATTACTTCTTCATAATACTGCTGACATATTGAATGTTCAAAACAAGTAACTACATCTCTCTTTTTCAATTACTGTGGCGCTGTTAATAATAGTTTTTGATGTAAATTAAATTATATCTATTTTTATAATTTTTAATACTATTTTTAGGGAATTAGAAATGTTACTTATAAGTCTATAGTTATTCTATGGGTATCATCAGTCAATTTATAGGTATTTAAAATAACATTGCTGATTCAAAAGTTTCATTTTAATTTCGAATGCCTTTTCAGTTTCACTTTTACAATTTTTCCCTTATTTTTTTTCTTTAACTTCATTTATTACATTCGCTTAAAACTACAAAATCAATTGCCTTCTGAAATTACATTTAAAAAAATTTAATGCTTATTTAAAGCAATGAAAACCTTTCTTTTTGCGTTATAACTTTAAAAAAAATAGTTATAACATTCAAAAATAATTCAGGAAAAGGTTTAGAGCTTAAAAAATGAAGAAGAAAAGCATCTTATTACAAACGTCTTACATTTCTCCTGAAGAATGTTATTTTTTCAACACCACTTGGTTATGGTAAAAAAAAAATATTCCTTTTTATTAGTCAAGAAATCTTCACTCGTAACCTAAAAATGTATGAGCTAATTTTAATTTCCTGAACGCCACAAGAGCGAAATGAGCGAGTTATTTTTTACATTAATTTCAAAACAAGAAACAAGAATTCGCAATAATTCAAAAAGGTTACCCACAATTTTTTTTCACCTGCAACTTGATGAATATCTTAGATAATAAATAACTCTACTTACTACACGCTTCTAAGTTTTTTTTTAATTTACTGCAGTCATATTTCTCCTAAAACTCGAAAAGCACAAAATGCTGAATAAAAAGAACAGGCTAAACTTAAATAAAAAAAAAAAAAAGAACAGTGTACATTTCGATTAATCGAGGTAACCACTAGAATATAACTGAATGATATAAACAGTCACAAAAAGTCAACATACACCCATAGTATTGTATTTTTATGTAGTTATAAAAACTGAAAAAAAACAATATTATTATATTTATATACTAATCGCTTTTCTACATATTTTTGTAAAAAGAATGAAACAACATTTCAAATGTGAAAAGCAGTACATTTAATAGAAAATCGCATAACACAAAAGTGTACGTATACATCAAGGAAAATGAAAAATTAGCATAATTTATGCATTTGAAATTAATTTAATATTGTGTAACTTGCTCTTGTGAATTTACGATGGTTCGCAATATCCTAGGCTTTGAGTCGATAAGATCTTGTGTTGTATATAGAGTAATTTTATAACACGCTTGCAACAATGCATTTTTAAAGCATCTTTCTCTAAGACACTGTGTTATCTAACTCTGCTATCAAGGTCATCCAATACGTCTTCAAAGGGATTCAAATTTGGTACTGAGCTGTTGTGTTGAACTGTGTAATTACTTTATAAAGGAACCATACTTTAGCAGTCTTTGCTGGGAGGGGAGTATTGTTATAATGCTTAAAGATCCACTGGATTCCAAGCTTTCAATTGTGAACAGATGCCTGTCCATTATCTTACAATATTTTCAAGTATTTGAAACGATCTATCGTACATTCAATGACGGTATATTTCCTCGCGTTAGCAGGAGACATTTATCTCCAAACAATGACTCCTCTTAAATCACACTTCTCTGTAGGAACGAATTTTATAAGTTTAAATTTTTCGTTTCTACTCCGCCGTGTTTTTTCACGTCCTTAAGCATGCATTAATGGCATGTATTAATTGTCATCGGTAAAAAGGACAGTTTTTTAAAAGTCAGATTCCTAATAAATGTATTCATTAGATATATTCAACGTTTCCCTTTGATTTGCTCTGGATATGCGTGGTTTTCTTTGCAAAATTCTCATATAAAATCCTGAAGAACAGCACGATTCTTCGAACTGTTTCACATTAATATTCTTACTATTTGTTGCTGTGACATATTCCATTTTCTAAGGCGAGGCGTATATAATTTACGGAATCAACCTTTCTTTCCTCATCACTGCTCAAGAATCTTGATGATTCAAAATTATTAGCCGTCCACTACAAGGTTGGTAAAAAAAACACCTCTAGTGGTTTCGTAATGTTTTGTAATAGTTTTGGCCGTTGATCGACTTTTCCTAACAATATTTGCTATTTCAGCGGAAGATGTTTTGTTCCTCCCTGATTTAATTATCAAATTTCGATCGTTAAAGCAATTTTTTTTTCTTTGAGTCATTTTAAATAGAAAAGCAAAAACCCTGTTTAAAATGTTCTCAAGATTCATTTTTCAAAAATGACTTACAATATTATTTCGTTCCTGCTTAAATGAGAGTGAAATCGTGCATCGTTCTACAAAAAGCATTCCCAGTATGTAGTGTTTTGAATATTCTGAGGATGTAATTTGGTTTCTCTCTCTCTCTTTCTCTCTCATTTACTTTTATAAAATATTACTTAACTTAAAAATGCAATGTTGCGTAAATTTAACTTTAATTATATACATGTGTGTGTGTGTGTGTG
>BMAW01107617.1:18129-59799 GCA_019974015.1 Nephila pilipes
ATTACATAACTCTAATTACATTAACGTTTTTCACATTTGAATTGGATCAAACTTTTCAGAAATTTTAATTTATTTTCTTGACCAATTGGATAAACTGTACTATTACTTATCGATGGGTTACACGCTTTACGTGAGCCATTTTGTCCAACAGACTGTTAAAATTAAGTGCCTATCAAAATAGTAAGTTAATTCATTTAAAAAGAAACCAATATTTAAAAAAATATATATCATTTCTTAAATGTTTCGTTTTTATAATCGCACATATATGTTGAAAAACGTTTTAAAATGTATGTTTATTGATTATTTTCTACATACACATACATATACATTTTCTTGTCTTTAAAATCGTCATAAGAATAGATGTCCTCAATAGAAGTTTGCCAGAAAAACCACAAAACTTATTTTTATTGAAAAAAAGAATCATGGAAATAAATTTTCTTTTATTCTAAATTTGTAAGTTTCTCAATTAAAATAATTCTGTGATTTTTACCGAAATAAAGGCAATACGTACTAGGTTATTTTGAACAATTTTTTGAAGATTTTTAGATATTTAACATTCATTCTCTTTTACCCGTATTTTTAAGTTGTCAATTCCATAAATTTCAACGCTCTATAATACTCATCATTCATCTTTCTTTATTATGCTTCACTACTTTACAAATTCTTCAGTCAGTAAAAAAATGAACAATGGTAGTCATGATTAAGTTAATAAATGCTTGCCTTTACAATCCACACGTGGTTTAAAAAAATATTTCCGATACATAGTAACAAAGACACTTTTTCTAGTTTCCCCAAATAGAAGAAAGAATATAATCGAAGTAATATACACACGATCAGTTACATAATTAGGCTCCAAGAACCAACTGCTCTTTACCCACCTAAGAAAAGCAGTAAAAAATGATTATTAACAGTCAACTCAACGCAACTCGCCACATCAGCAAAGTTGCTGAACATTGGAAACTCATTCGCCAGCAACCATGCTTCTTTTTTTTTTCCTCTTTTCTTCCTCTCTTTTTTTTTTTTTACCCTGTCGCTACTTTTTTTTCCCGCTCTTTTTGTTCTTTGTTTCTACCGCATTTAATCGCCTCCAACACATTTTTCGACGGTGATTATCTAGGGAGAGAACGCAAGCTTGACTATCGGAACGTAATTAGGGAAAACTCAAATCAATGGAATTATCTACAGCATTTCAGACAAAGAGAGATAAGAACCGCATTATACGCCACTTTCTTGTATACCCCTGTGTGTACACGAGTTATTTCTGTAAAGTTCTTTTGTTTACTGAACTTCCGTTGCTCAGAAAGCTTTTAAAAGAATAAAAAAGAAACGATGTCTGAAAGGGGAAAAACTAGATTTCTATTAACTGCCATTATTGTTAGTTGAACAGTCTTTCGATTTCAGTTTGTGAAAAAAAAATACATTTGTGTGCAAATAGATATTAGTGGGGAACGTGAAATAGAATCATTTTCAGCTTTTTCAATAGTCTCCACTATGTCATAATTGTTTAATTTTTTATAAGAAAAATCAGAATAAATACTTAAAATAAATTCATGATGAATACATTTTCCGCGCATTTTTAATCCAACGATGCAAAGCAAAAAAACGGAAATTATTTGCCACAAGCATAAGAGATTATTATATAAGTTAAACGCTTATACACGAAGAGGAATCGTAAAGTTTTAATTATTACTAAGAAATAAGTATTATCTGGATAAGATTTTTAATGCATATTAATTTTATCTCATGTAAATAATATTGTAAATGACAGCTTTTAATGATTATTTGTTTCGTTTCAATAAGCCATAGATGAAAGTAACCCACAGTATCGTAAGATTTTCATAATTATTCTTAATTATCTAAAGTTTTAATTTTTGCCGAAAAATTATAAAGAGAGTGATAGAACCTTAATTTTTTTTTATTCTTGAAACTTTTCTACCTAGTTATCATCTAGAATTGTTCATTTTTACCAGAATTTCTTGACGTTTCGAAAGTCATCGTTGTAGATTATTTTTGATTGTTTTTCCTAGTAGCGTCGCACTAGAAGCAACGCGAGAGCTATTGGCGAAGCTGCATTTCTAATCATTTACATATCTGCCTGACACGTACCTTCGTGCCAAGTTTCGTAACAATCCCACTCTTACTTATTGGTGCGCAAATTTTATGATAATGAGTATATATGGTTGTATATATATATATATATATATATATATATATATATATATATATATATTATTGAAAAGGGCTTTATGGCTTTTTGTGACAAGTACAGTGAAAAGGCTATTCAGTAGAAAGGGGATGCATATACAAATATTAGCATTATGACATCAGAGGGGTCGTCATATCACTCAAATGCGTGGGATGCCCGGTTTCATTGCAAAGGCAACTTAAAAATATGGGAAGACGCATTTACAAACATTCCCTACAAATGGAAGTGAAATCATACTTCGTAATATCTACAAGAAACTATTATATTAGGATAACCTTATACTTGGTAGAATGATTGGCAAGATTGAAGAGGGGCGTATTTTAACTAGTGTTGTCCAAGAGTTTGGAATTGACATAAGTATAATTTCGAAAGCTTGGAAAGCCTTCCATATAGCAGTTATGGATATAAGAAAGTTGGTGGTAGTCGGCCAAGGAAAACAACGGTAAGTGGTAATATTGCTCTGTAGATAAAAAAAAAAAAATATTAACATCAGGGAAATAGAGTGTTGGGATGGTCCTAGAGTGTTTGTGTGGGTAGGCCTTACTGAATGGACGAACGGAGTATCATATTTTCGACAGCTGCTCATTTGTTTAAGATCATTACTGCGATAAAATTATCCTCCCTCACGTGCGTCTGTTCCGAGGAGCCATTGGTTCCAGACTTTATTTTTCTGCTCGACAATGCATGTCTACACAGGAGCTCTGCTGTTGAGAAGTTTCTAGAGAGTGAAGATATCGGCAGGATAGATTAGCCAGCGTGGTCCTCTGATTTAAATCCCATCGTACATGTAATGAGATTCTTTGCGGAGGCGCCTGACAGGTTAAATAGGTGCTCCTTGAAAAGTACCATCTCTTACCTCAAGAACTGCTTGATTTTGGTATTGAGAGGGAACAGACGGTGTCACGCAGCCATTGTTGTTAAAGGGAAGTTATATCCCTTACTTAAGGACTTTGGTTGGTTGTTCCTCATGGACAGAACTTTTTTCACTAATTCAATTCCGTCAATAAACCCTTTTCCTGCTTATTCTATAATATATGTTTACGATTCATTTTTTGGCTACTGTATTTTTATCAACCTTTAATTGCTGTATTGTGCCTCTGTAGTGTGAATTTGTCAGAAAATTAATTTTTTTTTAATTCCGGCGCAGTCTGAAAACTTCTTAAGTTTAGTTTTACATACTATTAACTAAGAAAACTGCTCAATCGATACGTTATTAAATACAATGAGTGAAATCCTAAACCTATTTTAACTCCTCCTGACAGAATAATCAAAATCAAGATGCATGTTCTGTCAGTGCAGCATGTTTTGTCAATACAGAAGATATTGTAATATAAATGATTATCTACTTGTTTTAAAAGCGATTCCAGATCCGGAACTGTTACAACATTAAACTCATATATAAATATTGAACCCTAATAAATATTGAACTCAAGTTGCTAATTATGCCACCAAAGAATTAAGCAAAGGTTCAGAACCAAAAACGTAAGCGTGTACGTGCGTTTCTGAGGAACTCTGAATGTGGAGGATATATACGCACATGAAGAGTTATAGGCGATTTGTGTGCTCTCCCTCCACCACGACATTCACCTATATTCTGGCAAGAGTAGGGTTAATTTGAAAGATATTAGGTAAAATTTGTGGCCCCAAAAATATGGATGACGGAAGGAGATGGAGAATTTTCGGTAGATTGGA
The DNA here is from genome assembly GCA_019974015.1 of Nephila pilipes. Lineage (NCBI taxonomy): Eukaryota > Metazoa > Arthropoda > Arachnida > Araneae > Nephilidae > Nephila > Nephila pilipes. The sequence continues at coordinate 22,028 of BMAW01107617.1, forward strand.
GGCAGACCAATCACAAGCATGGATGGCTGCAGAACTTAATTTAATACCCAGTATCATCTGAAATTCGTGGAAACAGTTTTAGGACACTGTATCCTCATCGAGAAAACCTTGACAGGGTCGACAAAGATTCATAACGAAGACAGGTCATCTTATTTGGCACTTTTGCGCTACGACACAAGACTGCAACAGCTTCACAGCTCTCACGTGCGCTGTATGTTATGCTGCCAATGGAACTGGAGTTTCACCGTGGATATTGCCCGAAGACTTCATGAGAGAAGGCAGTATGACAGTAAACCCTTTGGTTTGTTTACATGTCACTGCAGCACATAGGAGAGCGCGCTTAGTAAAAGTAGATAATATTGCCTCTGAACTAAACTTTATTGCAATACAGTGCATTTTATAGATGAATCGCGATTCAGACTGGATATTAATTATCAGCGTACCTGTATCTGGAGAGATCCTGGGACGCGATACCATCCCTCCCTCATCAGGGAAGATAATCATTATGGTGGTGGAGGTGTATAGTTAGAACAGGCATTAAATTGGACTGACACACACACAAATGTGTTTGACAAAGGTTCTTTGACAGCCATAAGCCACTTTTCAGCTGCACAGTTGGTTCTAGATTCCTGTTAATGGTCGACAACATTTATGCACATAGGGCTCAGCTGATCGACAGTTACTTTGAAAGTGAGGATATTAAACGCATGGATTGATTAGCCAGATCTCAAGACCTTACCCTATAAAGAATGCCTGGAATCCTCTTAGGAAAAATTTCATTTCGCCCCCCCCCTCTCCGAGAACCATACCAGAGCTAAGAACTACCTTGCTGCAGGAATGGGATAGACTATCATAGGGACTCCTTAACTGCCTCCTGTCCAATATGCCGTCTCGTTGTGCTAAGGGTTGTGAGAAGGGACCATAATATCTCATATTAGATTCATTTTCAGCTCGATTTCACATCGTGGATTTTGCACATCACAGAACTATGAGTTTTACTGATAATCATGCTCACAGAAAATGATTATCGAAATCCACATCTTTTTCTCTGTAATAAATATGTATTCGTCGAAAATTTTATTAAAATCTATAGATTAGTTTTTCAGGAATTCGACATATTTTGAAAATTCTCTTAATTTTTCACCCGAGTGTAGTATAATGCCAATTTACATGACTCACAAATTGAGATTCTTCAATCAAATAATGTCTTATAAATGTCCGAAAGGCTATTTGAAGAGAAATAAGCTTGCGAACCTAGTTACAAAAAATTTTTGAACTACCCTTGTAGTTGATTTAAAGGTGTCTTCGATGGTGCAGGAACGAAACTCAATCTACATATTCAGATAGAAGAAATATAGCTAAATTAAAATAAATTAGTGTGGTTATAAAGAGTATAAAGAACAAAATCTTGATATCCTTGGTAGTTATGTCTTTATTCGAATTGTTTCGAGAAGCTGAAACATGCAAAACTTTGAATTTAAATAAATAATGCACTAATTTACTAAACATTTTCCACTCTTAAGGAAAGTTGGTGTCTCCTTACCTACAATACTAAACTGAGAGAATCTTCAAATACCTTCTTCTCAAATATTTTTAGACAATAGAAGCTTAAAATTTTATCTCCAGATTAAATAAACATTTATTTTTATACTGACATGAAATTTTGAAAAATATTGCTTTATTTCTTTAAAAAACATTTTTTTTGTGAATCAATATGAAATTTTAATTTTTGTTACTATATCTGCTTTATAGCTAGTGTTTTTAGGAAGATTACAAAATTTTCACTTCAATATACAGAATTACATATCAGGAATATCTAATAGAATTTTCCAGTGCAATTCAACAGTAGATGTAAAGAAAAAGGTACAAGCAATTTTAAAAAAATTTCCTTTTTAGAATGCTGAAATTTTAATATAAAACTTTATCTTAGTTAAAAGAATTATGCTCCATTAGATCTTTTCTCTTAATGTCTTCATCTTTTTTCCTTGTAAAACTTTTTCATTTTTTTCTTTTCCTTGAATTTTTAAATTGCATAAATAGTTGTGGTATTTTTTGAGTGTTTAAACGGAGACATTTCATGACATTTTACACTATATTTGCTAGGTTTCCCCCTCCCCCCAATTTGTGAAAAATACTCATTTTGGATGCAGTACCATCATTAAAAGTGCACATACCATCATAAACACTAAATAAAAGTGTATCAATTTGTGATTATCAATTTAATCAAACCCGATCAAACATTTTTTTTAAAATATTAGGGTGTAGAATGTCTCTAAATATTGGACACACTGCTTGCACAACAGCCATATGAAAGCAGTGTTTATGATTGTACGTCTTACCAATTGAAGATACAAGCAGTAGCCAATTCTACCTATGAAAAAAAAAGATTTTCCTCTTTGTTTTCTTGAATTTTACTAAATCTAGGTAAGTTTTAATAGCTCTAAATCCAATAGAATACTGAAATTACGCTGAATAAAGAATTGCATAAAAAAAACGAAAATTTTTGATTCGCAATCGAAAGTTCAGCAATAGTTACAAAATTTGTACGTGAAAATAAGTAAACAAACATTGAAGTTACGATTACAATTACACTGCAGCTCTTTACGAACAAATAATTAAAATATTGCGGGGGGTCTCAATTATATCCTAGATTTATAAGGCCAATGCTTAAATTTTTATTAACAAAAGTGGGTGTGACACAATAGCTGACGTCATTCTTTTTATTCAATATTAAAATTAGCATACTTCTTATTTGAAAATCAACAAATACATTATATCGTTAGAACATTTTTGAGTTGGAGATTTTAGAGGTAACAAAAACCCAAAATCTAAGTTCTGAATATATATAAAGTACCAACTTCCCCTTAAATCATTTTTATGATTGGTACAAAACGCAAAATCTAAGTCCCACATTCAAAATCAACTAACAGTTAGAATTACCCTTTTTCCTCTGAAATCAGAACATGCTAAATTGAGAGCTATACATTTTATTCATAAAAATACGAACTCAGTTCTCGATTCAGTTCAGTTCATTTATAGAACGACGATTATTCCTTCAGTTAAGTTCAGTGTAAGATTATTTTTAATAATATGTATATTTCCATACATATTGAACATATTATATTCTTAAGATTTTGAAATATCTTATGAATACACTCTTTCATATCTACATCAATACTGTAACTGGTCACATTAAATATCAGCTTGGCATTATCATATTGTAGGAAAAATACGGAAAATGTTTTATGTAAGGAAATTAGATTATTTGAAATAAAAATGAGTATCAATAAAAAAAATTCTAGTTTTTATAAGATATGAAGCCAGAAGGAAATATTGATGCAGATGCATTTTCCGTTTGATCCGATTCTTTAACTAGCATTCAACTTTTAATAAAATGTTTCTTGTAACAAGAATTTTTTTTTGTGTCTTCTAAGAAATATTCTGCTTCCTCTTTTGAAATTCAATGGATAAAAGAATATTATATAACATGATGTCGTTCAATTTAATAGATAATATTAACCTAAGTAAAAAACGAAAGTCATAAATGTGTTTAAAAGTATTAGAAAGAACTACAAATAGTATCAAATGCAATCTTATTACATTACCTTTCGTTTTATGAATATAATTTTAGAAAGAAGAACAAAATAATCATTGAACATTAAAGTACTCTCAAGTCCTTTTATAAATGTGATAAAATGCCTCGCTAATCTGAGTACCAAATATTTTAAATAAAATATTTTACAGCTGAAAATATATAATATCGGAAAAGAAACGCAGAAGAAACAGAATTTAAGTCAGTAATTTTTGAATTATAAAACCTAGTGAATAGAAAATAGTTTCCATTCAATCATTTTTGAATTAGAGTGCAAATATATAGATGTGTATCAATAGCACGTATATCATTATTTTTCTAGGGAGACAAATCAAAATTATTTTACTCAACCATGAATTATTTATAAAAAATTAGATAAGAATTATGTAAAGCAAAAATTCGTTATTTTGTTGGCTCTAGAGATCTGAATGTTATCCGATTCAGGATTATTTGTATTGTTAATAATTTATAATACACATTGAGATAAATATATATAATTCCTTTCCTTCAATTCAACCTGTTTTAGCATAAGGAAGGGGGACACATTTTAAAGTTATTTAAGTCTAAGTAACTTTTTTCAATCTTTTCATCAAATTATTACTTTTTATTGTCTTTAAAATTCTTTCAAATAGTATCAATTCTGGAATAACTCAGTGATAAGTATTGAAATCACGTTAAACGAAAGTGACCGAGGTCATCGTGTAGTAATGGTCGTGAGCTCATGCCTGACGTTATTTCAATCGAGTTATAGGATCGAATCCACTAAAGGTTTACCTTATAGAGGGGTTGATGCACGTTAAATCTATTGAGGTTCATATTGAAAAACAAGTCGGCGTGATATGGAAAATAGAGGAGGATTTCTAGCTCACGTACAGTCCTTATCACTTGACTATAGCTCAAATTTATGAGATCTATCTCTAATATTCCTCGTATTGTTTCTGAATGTGACAGTAATAATCAATTGCATAAAAGTAAAATTATTCTCTCTCCGTATCACAAAAAAAAAAAATTCTTCCCTTCACGACATTAATTGAAATTACATTCGCCAACAAATTTAAACTTTTTACTTGCACAAGAGTTATTTTGATTTTTTTCTTACTCGTTCGACTGTGAATATGAAAATGGCCATGAAAAATGCGTAACAATCATTACTTCTTGTGATCAATCATGGTCAGCAATATCAGCTTTTTTCCAAAAAGGAGGTATTAAAAATGAAGTAAATTATGTTTTTAAGTGAAATTTTATCATAAAATGCAACGACATTGAAACAAAATTCAAAACCGGATTACAAAATGTAATGAAACTGAACACATATTATTTTTATTTCTAATTTAATTATAAGAATAAATATTTATATGTAGTTTATAGACAGTCATTTTTAAAATTTTACAAAGTTGTATATTAAATTCGATAAAATAATAACAATGAAAATGATAACAAGATTGTTTACCTGTGCCTAATAAAACACAAAAAGAAATGATTCAAGACATTTGCACATACAGCATCTTTATTTTCTCTTCTTATGTGGTGTTTCATACTCTCTTTGAAGAAACCAACAAAACCCACACATCACAGTATGTGATACCATCTCCTTTGGTATCTCTGTTCCATTACATGAATATGCAAATGAAATTTTTCTCCTTATTCGTCACTTACTTCTCTTAGATTTCCAAGGGAAAAGTTCTGAAGTGTATCTTAAGTGATATCCAACATCCTAGCATCTTGTAACTGAGTGGGAATTAGTTCAATATATTTTTCGACTTTGTTGTTGCTCAGGAAACCATGGAACTCGGAAGCAAATGCCTTACAATCAGCCATCTCTCGAGTATTCAACTTTTCTTTGAAATTTTCTTCAAAAATTTCCAAATCTGTGAGCCAACAAATATTCCCTCATTAGTATGGTTAATCCATTTGAATATCTTTGCTGAATTATATACGGTATTGTCATACGTTTAGGTGAAAGACTGAAAGATGGATCAAATGATGTTGATGGAATGGACACTTCTCGTGTTTCTTCTGTAAAAGATAATGGTGTTCGGATGGAGAAGACACAGGAAATTCAGATCAATACAATACAGAGTGTCTTGCAGTCGAAACATTTGGATACTTTGTATCAGGTTTTGTTCGACCGGAAATTCCAACGATTTTAGTAGGACACAAATAAGAATCCTCGTTATGACTCGTCTGTTACTGGTTATTCGCATGTAGATTAGAGTTGTAAGGGAAAACTTCTATAAAACTGAGCAACTTCATTTAAAGCAAATAAAGCAAATTAGAAAAAGTTATAGACACTTTATTAGGATAACTCTACTTTCCACAACCTACATCATTATCTTCTCGCCTGCCACTAAGCTCATCGCGCTCAAGCAGCGCCCATTTTGAGCTTATCGTGTTCAAGTAGTGCTCTCTGGCAGAAGAACTTGGGAATTGTGTAACACCATTTGATCTCGCCAGATTTTAGGAACTGCAAAAGGCATGCATCGATCGTTGTCACGTATCATTTAGTGAAGTAAACTGGAAAAACTGTTTGAGGATCTATGTTTTATCTTCATCTCCTACCTGACACCCAAAATAAAATTGATAAGCTTGTTAATATTGGCTGTTAATAACACTGTCTTTTCGTGGAAAAATGTTCCAATGATATAACAAAACTGCGCAATGAAGGAATCAATCCATAAAAAAGAAAAGGAATTAATGTTCTGACAAAGAGGCACCAATAGAGTTAAAAAAATACTGCCTTAAATAACTGAATAGAAGGCGGTTGTGCAAAGCTCTCAATCGTCAATCGCTCTGAAGCATACTAATAAGAAAGATATATGACTAACCCCGTTCTGTACTCGCGCGCTTCTTGAAAGAATGCCTAGTTATTGTTCTAAGACACTGATCATAAATTGGAATGAAACAAGATGAATCTGAGACGGAGGTTTCAAAAAGTTATTTATGAAGATCAAAGGGTTTTTCAACATATTTTTGAATTTATAAAAAACGATGAAGTATAATGACGCCTTTTTGAGGTCATATTCGCTAACAGCGCATGAAAATGTATTAAAGACTCCCCTTTTCATAAGTGTACCCAGAAAATTGTTACATAGTGTTATGTTTACGTATCACGTGCATTTAATATTTTCATGGATTATGTAATATATATGGGGAAATTTTGTAAGCGTTACCCTAATTAAATTATATGTTACGTAGTTACTTGTTTATTTATTTATTAATGAATTTTTGAATCCCATCAGATCTGCAAAATAAAAATAAGATAGCTAAAAACTAAATTATACTAATAAATAAAATGTAATTGCATTTATTGTTATAATCAATACAGAAATTATCATTTAAAATAAATACCCTTTATAAAATATATATCTGGTTAGCTTTTGATCGTTTCTAATAAAAGCATAGACCTTTGATTGAAACTCCCTGTGGTTTTAGGCCTTAATAATTTCTTGAAATTAAAACGTAATGAACTGTCATTAGAAATATGTTGCTACATCTCCTCTATGAATTAAAATCACAACTTATTAATATGATTTAAAACCCGATTCTCAATAAACTTTAATAGTGTTCTTTACCAACTAAACTTTCATAAGTTATTTCTAATAGATAATACTGAAAAACTGCTGAAAGTTTAAATTAAGGAATATCTTAAACAAAGTTTAGCTTTGCTATTTATCCCTTTTCGTTGCTAATTAACTCTGAAATCACTCATGTAATCATTTCAAGTTTCAAAAATTTGCGCATCGTATGCAATAAAATTTGCTTAGTTGTTTTACAGCAAAACTTTCCACTCTAACATGAAATTCATATTTTACAGAAGATGCTTAACGAGAGTTTTGAAATTCATCCCCTCCCATCTTTAAGTTTTAACCCAATCATTTATCTAGATTTACATAGAAAATCTTGCATAAGATGTATTAGAGAAAGGAGGATCTTTAAGATATTTCGTCGAAATTATTTCTTCTCGATTAGTTTTACAGAGTGAGTTTATAAACTAAATATTCAAGATTTTAATCATCAGTTTTAAGTTTCAGAAACTGTGAAACTTTTTATAGCTGTTAAATGTCTTCGTCATGATTTAAATTTATTACAGTTTCTCTAGACTTTATTTCCGTATAGGATACTAGAAAATATCAACTTTTGATAGAATTGAAAAACTGAATGTAGAACATACGATCGAATTATATGAAACTTTTTTTCATAATTCACTTCAAATTCACTTTTGTATCATTTACTCTTTTACAGATTGGCAGTAAATGCATATATTAAAAGTTTTGGAGAATCAGTTCATTAATTTATTGTATGAATATGTATAAAATTTCATTGCGTGAATGAATATTGTATGGATGAAACATATTTAGGCAATGTGGAGAATTTCAAATTATAAAATAATTAATTTGAAATATATACGCCGTTTTTATGGATTTATAATCTAATATGTAGTAAAATCATATTAAGAAACAATACCGATTGAATCTATTTTTATATAAATTGCATAATAGTATCATTATGCAATTAATAATTAATCATAACTCTTGATGTATTCTTCCAAACAAACACATATACACAATTAGCAAATTAATTCTAACATTTCTTAGATTTATATTATCTGCAATATTCAAAATTTCTCTAAATTTGCATATCTTTCTAATCATCTTTATGAAAGAAAAACAATTAGACTAATCAGTTTTCACAAAGTAAATTTAGGAATTAGTGAAAAATATTTTTAAGCCTTTAGGTTAATGATTGTTACAAATTTAGCTTTATGTCAAAAAATTGTATTTTAGGAATGCTTTTATCAGAAGCTTTAAATTTTTACCTGAGAAAAATATTAAATATTTTTAATTATTTCTTATAAAATTCCTAGTAAATTCTACAATATTCAAATTATATGCCGCGTTCTCTTAGAAGTATGCAAATTAGATTTCAAGATATTTTTTAAAAAATTTCATAACAAAACTCTATAAAACAAGGAGGAAGAACATTTTTATTTTGAAATGCTGTATTAATCTTTTGAAAATACTTACACTAATTCGTCTATTACCACTTAGAGCCGCATTTAAACAATTTTAATTGCGTATTAGGATGATTTTTTAAAAAATAATGTCTCTGAATGTATTTTACATGATTCTAAAAAGTTTCTATCACCAATATATCTTATTCTCTTAATTTACAAAAGAGATTTCTTTTCTTCAAAAAAATTATAACATTTTACTATATTATTATTTTTGTGTACAGAAAACAATTTTTTTCGCATTACTCCTTAAAATGTTACAAAAAACCATTAGCACGTTTAGCTTAGGAGTAATATGCACAGACAAATGGGCTCCAGTTTTAACTCTCACATAAAAAGGGAAAGGTATGAAAGTATATGTTTTCAGAACAAAAACGCAAGTTGACAAATATATATATCTAAAAATTTTAAAAGGTAGGAAAACGTTCCGAAAAGGAAATAAAAAAAAAGAGAAAGTATAATATCCAACCATTACGACTGCAAACGACCCTATTTCTCCATCCAATTGCTGGGACCTAAAAATAAAAAAAGAGGAAAGCAACAACAAAAAAATTCGAATTGAAACACGCCCTCTTAAGAACATGGCTGCTTGAATGACGCCGCCAATTTTCCAACAAAGAAAAAGGGAATAGTAAAAAAAAAATGTGCCTGTATTCTTTCTCGGGCTGTCGTGAAATTCAAGAGAGAGAAAAAAATTCGGGAAGAGAAAATAAATTGAAATGAAAAAGAGGTGTTTTCTTTCACTCTGGCGATGTTAGCGTGTGTGTTCTCCAGCCATTATCTTAGACCGGGTTGGGTGGGATGGAATTGGGAAAAACGGGAGAAAAGGAAAAGAGAAGGGGAGATAGGGAAAAAAACAGAAGGGGGAGTCTGCCCAGTATGCAAGAAAATGCGCTGAAGTAGCAGTTTCAAAGGTCCCAGACATCTTTCACCTAGAAATAAATGAACAAGCGGATGGAACACAGCGTTTAATGGAGTTGCATTCGCTCCATTGGAAAAGATTGAATGTTCTTTGGCTAAAGTATAAAGAGCCAAATGCCGCGAATAACAATAAATGAAGCAAAAAAAAAGAAATTTCGTTTTTTTTTTTTAAAAAAAAACAAAATGTTGTGAAAAATTTGAGAGAAGAATTCGGAAGCAGACGCTAAGTTGTTTCTAAATGTTATTTGAAGAAACTGCAACAGTAACCACGTCTGTAATGAATTTCTTGAAATCGATTGGAACTTAAAGACGGGTGAGCTTGTGGTTTGTTTCTGGATTTGTCAAAGCCACATGTGATAGTAAGTACAGTTCAGTAAGAAAATATAAGATCACTAACGAATTTAGGCATTTCTGAAGAAAAGGACGACAATTTTTAAACGACATTATCCAAAATAGATCGGGAAACACTTCCTGACTACAACAAATTAATTTAAATTTTATTAATATCTACTCAGTTTTCTAAAAATTGTATAAGGTATATGTTAAGAAATAACAGAACCACTGAGAAAATTACCTTATAATATGACACATCAGAATCACAACAAGCATGCATTAGTATTTCGAGACCACATTACCTAAGAAACTAAGAGGCAGGTTTTGATTGTGCTATCCGCGATTTATTCGAAGATTCCGAGAGTTAAAAAGTTATATCAGTACAAAGTGAAAAAAATTACATTTTATAAAAGCACTGATAAATCTCGAAGAGAAATAGCTATGTTATTATTGCGTTGTAAAACCGTCATTCACAATGTCATAACTGGAAAAGGTGATTCAAACAAAATAAAAAGATCAGGAAGAATCAAGATTTTGACAGCCTGGGACCATAGGCAAATTTTCGGATTATCAACAAAAATAGATCTTTGGACTCGTAAGAGTTCGAAATGTTTCTGCAAAACAACTTTACATGTCACAGTTTGTAAAAGTTTTAAGTCAAATATTGATATAAAATTTATGAAAATGATGAAGAAAACTCTGAATTTATTAAAACATCATCGAAAAGAAAGATTGAAATTAGTTAAAAATGTCGCATGTCGTTGGAATAATAAGAGGAATCAAACTATATTTTCTGATGAAAAGAAAATTAACTTTGGCAATCCCTATGGTTACAAACACTATTGATATGACTTGAGGAAGGAACCGATAAAATGTTTCAGTCGATAAATAGGAGGGAGATGAGTAATGGGTTGGAGAGCCTTTAATATCATGATGGATTGTACGATTTAAGCCAAATTTCGAGACGTGTACTCTTTGCATAATATCGAATCTATGCTAAATGATCATCTGATATCAATTGGGTCTTTATTAGGTGTTGCTAACTGGATATTTCAGCAAGCCAATGCTTCTTTCCATACACCTAAATCTAACCAGGAATTATTTAAAAGAGAAAATGTGAATATTTTGCCATGACTAAATCGAGGTCCAGACTTCATTCCCTTTGGGTTACATTATGTCGCAAAATTTATACTAATAATAAACAGTTTTCCTCGGCACATGAATTGGAAGCAACAAGAGTAAAAGAATGGCCCAATATTTTTGAAATTTAACTTAACATTTCAATGAAAAACAGAGTGTTTGAAGTTAACAGGAAAAATGTATGACCAGTATCATATTAATTTTTCTACTTTTATATTTAGATAAGTCGTCTTATATGATTTTTCATTTATTTCTAATATTTTTGTTCACTTAAACATTTATTACATTATTCAAAGTTACTGAAACCTATTTATCATAAATATATTGTAATACCATATTTTATATGTTTGAGTTACATTTGGAACCTTTAATTACTTCATAATTTTCAAAATTAAAACGGTCTTATAATTTCTTAATGGACAGTAATTGAAAGAAGAATGTGTATTTTTAAAGTAAATGCTGTTAAGAAAATATGAGTTTGTGTAACGCATTCTTAAGAAATCTGAATAATGTTTTCTCTCTATTTCCACGAAAATGGATCCAAAACCAATCTGGAGATTAGGAGAAATATTTTCACTAATTTAATGTATTTGAAATTGAGGATAGTTTCAATTCAGGCATTAAAACATCATGAAATAAACTAATAATAAAAAACAAAATTGAAATGTGACAATAAAATACACTTATAATGAAGGAATTGAAATGTAACAATAAAATACACTTAAAATGAAGGAATTGAAATGCAACAATTTAATACACTTTTAAAGTAGTAAAGATACTGTTATGTAGTTGATCGTCTTTCAAATACAAGAAAAGTCCACGCAATTAAAAAAAAAAAAAGGTTCTGTCCGAGCAAGTCCAAATTTATTCCGGTAACCTCAATAGTAAATACACTACTTTTCCTTTAAACAGGACACATACATAACATTATACAATAGCACTAATTCAAAATTCGAGCAATCACTGAACACAGAATTTCAAATCCTGATATCATATTTTCATGGAGAAATATAATTACATTATTTTATGTATCTCACTCCGAACTTTCCCAAATGTTCTATCATATTTATGGACCATTTCATTTAAAATTGATAATAAGATAGATTTTGATGGCAATGAAATGGACATTTTTGTAGTGTTTCCAAATGTCAATAAATTAGGGTTCAACACAGGAACAAATCGACTACTTTTCATTCTATCCACTTGAGTTAGAATTTTCAGATTTTGAATTCAGAGTAAATTGAAACAAATAATATTAATAAACGTTTAAAAAATAATAATAAATAGGAATTTAAAGTAATAATTTAAAAATTAAAGCAAATTAATTAAAGCTGATAAATTTTCTCTTTAAGTATTTTCTCTGTAAGGTTTTTACGTTAAATAATATATTTACTAACGTAAAAAAGAGCTAATATTGCTTAATTATTAACACATATAATGTGTATTCCTGTTTATCGTTTCTTTTAAATAATTCACACTACTATGTTAACTCCAAACGATAAATGAGATATATAGGCACGCTGACTTTTTCCGTGAAAGTTTATCAAGAAATAACATAAATAGCTCATTTTTTCCAAACTTACTAAACTTGTGAATTTACTATATAGAATTTATATGTAACGTTTGGGAAGACTACTTTCCTTCAACTGTCCTTATGTTCATTTCTTAGATATCAGTTAATTCCAACAATTCGACTTCTAAGTTATGCAAAGGAGAATTAAATAAAAAAAATTGAGTAGGAGGGAGATAGCAAGTGGAGTGGCAGTAATAGAGAAGTAGAAGTTTGAGAAAAGAGAGAATCAGAGGAAAATGATAATGAATTTTCAGTAATGATAATAATAAATCAGAGATTCGAGTATTAATAGGTTGCAGGAGGAGATAATGAACAATAGACTAGTACACTAGTGTCTAAAAGTTAAGCATGATTAGTAATTATGCGAATAATGATAGAAATATAAGTCGTAATGACGTATCACATGATATGCGAGAGTAAAATGATTACAAAATAAGAAAACAATGCGAAAAAACGATAAAAATCACTTTTATTATCCGAATAAACAGTTTAAAAGAAAACTGGACATAATAGGAATTTACACTTTAGTGAAAAACAAATGAAATTAAAAAAAAAGTGATCCTGCAGTTTAATAAGGTGTGCGGTCTCCTCTGACTAATAGGCACGCTGACCAACGATTCCCCATTCTTTCTGTGATATTGTGAATAGTTGAGGGCTCAAAGAGTTCCAAATGTAATGAAGAGCTCTTTTATGTTCTGGAACGGAGCTTAGTGGTTGTGGAAGAGTTGCAAGTTTCCTCCCGAGTATACTCGATAGGATTCAGATCAGGTTATTGAACAGGCCATTCGTTATACATTATCCGTTTCAAGAAAATCGTCGATCAGGCTTTCAGTACCGACATCACCTCAAAACAGATGAATATATGGCTCAAGAGATTCATTTCTCCAAAACATTTACCCAGTTTCAAAGATATGGAGCTCTGTTCGGCCGTCCAGCATGATGCCAGCACACATCGCGACTCCTCATGATGAGAGAGGATGTCTTTCGGTGATGTTTCCCAGGTGACAACGAATTTCCTGTTTTCACCATATCGTTAGCCGTTGAAAATCATTGATCAGACTAAAGCGAGAGGAGAGAGAGAGAATTCAAGAGAGGGAATGCAAACTGCAGGTCGTCTTCATGAAGACCAACATGACTGGGTCTCTTATAAAAAAAACAGTTATAAACAGTTTGTCTGAAAATTCGTGCACTCCTCCGGCACCTGTGTGCGTTGAATCCAGTTCTCAGGCATAATTGTCGCACTCATGTGCAATTTTTATTAGAACGGTTTGATTTTTTGCTGTCCTAGTACTGGTCGTCAATTAACATTTCCCGCACTTTGAAACCTCCGCTACAGTTTTGAGATCACTCTCAAATGCAAAGGATAAGCAATTCAGAATTTGAGGCACCTTCGCTTATCATACTCCAGGTTAAAACATTCCAACGATTCTTCTTTTTGAAAACATATCAAGTTTTCATCTTTGTGCCATCGTTCATTCAGTTTAATCATCAGCAACTTCATTCGTTCATCATTAGCAACATTCATCATTCTTTCAGCAACGTTTCTTCGAACATTAATTGTACTAAATCTGTCTTAACTGCTTATGCCAAAGGAGACTATTTATCCGCTTTCCAATTGCTTAGGTGTTATACGTATGAAGACGTCGAATGAAATGTTTTGTACTAAAACAAAGTTAACCTTTAACATACGATTCTCCACAGATTATTTTGAACAAATTTGCCAATATTTACTCACATTTTAAGAAATTATACTTAAGTTTTGGACTTCAGTGTTGTACTTGATATTATTGTTGTTACAGCATAAAGAGTATTGTATAAATATAAAGAATATTATCTATTCTGTTAAATATTGTGCTAAAGCTTTATTCGTTAAATTTATTTGATATTTGACTGAAATTTATTAGTGTCAATAATTGTTAATGGAAAAATTATATCTAAGAAATAAAGAACAATAAACGTTATACATCTCTCTCTCTCTCTTTCACACACACATGTCGAATTCATTTTTGCCATTAAATACCAGCACATACTAAGTTTAAAAATGAAAAAAAGAACAAACATTTTGATAATGCTCTTATAAAAGTATTATTTATTACAGAAACAATTTTTCATTTGTAAGTTGTAATGAAATTCATTAATGCCTGAAGCTTTTCATAATCCATTTAATGTACATAAATTTTTATTCGCTATCTTCATAATACGGGAAAAATTATATTTATTCTTTATTGCTGAACTCTCTGGTAGGAAGATCTGCTTCACAGGCACACACTGCTCTAAGTATCATCACCTGAGGAGTTACAAGTAAGCCAAACGCCATCTGTTCTTCACGTACTTCAGTCCACTTCCAGCCTTCAAGAAGAGGGGTCAACTCATCTTTTGCAACGGCTTATTAACTTGTGGTAACATGCAGTTTTGAGAAAAGGGTGTCAACAAAAAGGTGGGGGCACAAAATAAAGGATACATAGCGTTATGTTCAAAAGACTTTATATATCAATAATGTAAGCATATTATATTATTGATATAATAATATAATATGATTATAATAATTACATTTATTTTGCTTAAGGTAAATTTACTCTGCTGAAACATATTTCATTACCTTTTTTTATCATATGTTTATATTTTAATATCTGAATATAATATTATTGTGAACTTTAAAAGTTCAAACTGAAGCGGAAGATGATCGTAAGTTGAGTAGAAAGTATACAATGGGAAAAAATTCTCCCTCAGAATCCCTCAGAATTTTTAAGGTGACACGAGATAAATCGGTGAGCTATATGAAATGTCATATGAAAGCTTAGGGTGCCAGGCTTTTCAAACTGAATCAAACAATCTCGGATTTTAACACATTGTCCCAATACAGTGAAAGCCCCTAAATAACATTAGTGTTCGTTTTTGTGTCGAATTGAAACAAAGATAAAATTTGACGAATAGATTTGATAAAAAATTATCGGCTTGAGTAATACATTGTCCGTTATATCGATGCAATAACAAAACGAATATTTTCCATAATTAATAATGTATTCCAACCAGACAACAATTATTCCATACAAAAATTCCCATCTTGTAATCGAAACATTTAAAGAGAAAATTTTAGTAGAGTTTAATGTTGGACAAAATGCTGAAAAGGTTAAATGTTTGAAATCCAATAAAACCGATAAAATTTAGAGGGGATTTTTAAACTGAGAAAAAAAAATTTGTTTTCAGTTTATGCTTGGGCTTAGCCTTACTCATAAAAAGATTTTGTTAATTAATTAATTTATAATTTTATACTAATTTCATTTAAGAACGTTCAGAGTTTTCTTAACAAATTAAATATGTTTTGCTCTTCATTACTCACAGATGTGTAAAATATCTATTAGTATCTTCTTCCGTTGATTCTTACACGATTATTTTTAGAATAAATAAACAAAATATATACTTCTTTTATCATTACGATTTTTTTTATTTATTTTTTTTCCATGCCTGCCCCCAAAATGCTGAAAAACATTTTCTATGCCAGCTGCCGTGTGACCTCAGTAAAAAAAAATATTTAAGTTTTCAATAAAATATTAGATTTAAATTTTACTGTTAGTAAATAATTAGAGAAATATCATATTTAATTTAACTTAGAAAAAACTATTAGTTTATAATTATTTGTTTATCATTTTAACACGGCTTACCAAACGTTACAGTTTGAATCTGGTCCAGGATTAACGGCCAGTTTGTCAAGTTGTTTTAGCTATTCGTCAAAAAAAAAAAAAAATTTAATTTCGATAAACGTGTATTAAAAATATTTCTAAAGCAACCCTGTACTACTGTTCTGTATGTCATTGCTCGTAGATGGAATTGTAGGTATAAAAAGTTATCTTAGAACTAAAAAAAAATCTAAATTTGGCTGAACTAACGGACTTTAGACTGCAGGTGGGGATTTAGGTTTCCTTTCATTCATAATTGAGAAAATGAATTATTTAAACTTGGCACTTCTGGGAAAGGAAAAACATATAGCTTTAATGAGAAGATCTATTTAGTCGTTTCCCATTATCACATTTTTCATCAATCAATCATCATACGTGCCAAGTATATACAACCGAAATAATAGCTACGTACATTTCAGAGTTCATTCAAGCAAGAACGGAAGAACTGGAGGTATAGAAATTTTGGACCATCAAAATGCTGTAACCTTACAATACTGTGTATCAATTCCATACTTGAAAAGAGTATCACACAACACAAATGTTTTTTGTTTCCACATGCTTGTGCGAATCATTGAATATCATTGACTGATTGGTTGGTTTCATAACAACGCAATAGGAGCAATAAGAGAGGAGTTGGCGACGAGCCTCCTGATTTTGAATCTCGGTCAAGTGATGAGGACGACACCTGAGCTGGCTCCTCTCTCTCCTAACTTCCCCACCACGCTAAGGGAGGACTTTGAGCCTTGACAGATTTAATGTGCATCCGCCCCGACTACACGGGGAGTCTTTAGTAACATTAAGTTTCGAACCCACGACTCTACGAAAACCGCTAGCCGCACTTCCGTGATCATGATCACTAGGCTACCTCGGCCACATTGAATACCATAAAATCAAAACAATAAATGTCAAACTGAAATTGACTCATACTGAAAATACTGATCTTGATTTAAAAATGAACGTCTTGATGATCGCTTGCAAACAAGAATATCATTATACTGCCTTAATTTTGATGCAATAGCCAAGGAAATGAAATGCCACAGTTCGTCTTGATTGTGTTAATTTTATAAAGAATTTTTATACAAATGAGTTGTAAACCAAAGAATTATCAAACCCTCGTCTGTTTATCTAGTTATTAATTATTTTTAAAATAAGAAAATAATAAATTTTTGTATATTATTTGTTTTATGAGCTAAGTCAACCAGTAAATTTACCTTGAAATAGTAAATGTGCTCACTTAACCACAGGTATTCCAAAATGTACTCTTAGGTACAAAATATAGTACCTAATAGTTAGAGATTACTAGAAAATAGTTAGAGATTACTGCTTTAGAAAAAAGTAAAGTTTAAAAAGTATGTCTTCAAATCCCATTTGTCACGAAAGACAGATTGAATAATATCCAACACCAGAAAATAAAACTCGCATGTTCGTTTGAGAATCATGGCGCACATATGCGCTACAGATATTTGGAATTATATAATATTTGCATGCACAAACAATTAGTTTTTTTAAGCTAATCTTTGAATCAGGACAGAAGTAAGCGTTTACAAGTATCACAACTCCTAAAATCTTAAATTGTATCTCCATGTCCTTGGCTCACGTCATTATAATCGCACATATCTTCTTGAGGAATCTATTGTTGATAAGTCAGGTTCAAATATATACGTTTCATATGAATCTTTAAGTAACATAGAATTGTTTTTATTGATATCCCACTATATTATGATTATTACAATTATTGAAAACTTTTTTTTTGTTTAAAGTTGAAAGTACAGTCTTATTAAATTCCTTAAATTTTTATTTGCTTCTTCTATACTTTATAATTCCAGTCATTTAATTTTGCTTAACATCATTTAATATATATTACGTTCCAAAATGAACATTCGTATACAGTATTCTTATGTCTCATATAAAAACATATATTTCATAGAAATTAAAGTTGTGATTTTTGGGAACCAAATTTTTTTAGAGAAACAATGTACGTGTTTACAATGTACAATACATCTTGAGACATTAAACATGGTTGTATAAAACTTATTTGTGATAATAATATCAGATTATTTTGCTTAAGATAGTTAATATTATCAAATAATTGTTTTCTTTTCATGATGTAACTAAATGGTCATATAACAAAATCAATTATCAAAAATTAAATAAAAGTTGCTCATCTTTATCATCGTAGAAGTTATCTAAAAGACATTTACGTGATTCTTAGAGTCAATAGTTTCCAAATAAAAATATTATTCTAAATGAAACTTTTAGGCGGCCACTAGCGGAGAGCAGTAAACTTTCTATTTTTTCCTGCCATGACTCTTGGAAGGCAAGAAAGCAGAAACGTAGAAATGAGACATAATATTGAAGCCCGATTATCTTCGAGACCTACCATATATCCTTTTCTTTTATTAAGAAACTAAACCCGGATGTCAATTTTGTAAAATTAACTAATCAAAATAGTAGTTCCTTTTATTTGCTCACTTACGGAAGTTATATTGTACTATATATATTTTCTCAATCAGGATTTTTTTTTTCATGTTATGATATGAATTAACACCGCCTAAATCAAAAATTTTCTTTTAAAATCGAATTTTTAATCTGATCATGTTCTTATTTAAAAGTGCAATTGTTATTACACAGATTTAGAAATTTTTGTCGCATTTAAAGGAAATTCTCGTTAAATCTGATGCTCGTTAATTTTCGTCTCTGATGCTCATTAAATCTGACGATATCCTAAATCCTCTCGTTAACGTAGTGTAAAAGTTTAGAGAGGGAAGTGATAGTTCAGGTGTCGTTCTCGTCAAAACTAGAGAGCCGTCAACAATAGACCTCGTGTTGCTTCTAAGTGAGACATTAATAAACAATCATTCAAATCAATCAAAAAAGTAAGAATCAAGGATAGCTAAATCAAATCATGATTAATTTAAAAGAATATCATGTAAGATAAAGTAATAATGTTTATTATATATTTTTTAATATAACTGATATAACTGCAAACCAAATTCCTCAAATGACTTAAGGCTCCCGTCTACCTGCCATTTTGATTTCGTGGACGTAATGTTAATCCTATGGATTTTGGACTTTAATTCTCACATCTTTGCTTTTTGATCTATTTGAACGCAATAAAGAGCATCTGAAAGAACAAAAAATAACAAATGTTTCTGTGGAATTACTTTTTCCCTCCTATTTTTAAAAATATTTTTACTCCTATTTTAATTATTCGTTTGCGAGTTTTCCGATCTTTAAAAAATATATGCAAATAATTTTAAAAATCAAAAGAAAAAAGTAATTTCACAGAAGCATTCATTATATTTTGCTCTTAAAGATGCACTTTATTGAATTCAAATAGATCAATTAGTAAAGATGTGAGAATTAAAATCGAAATTCAATAGGATTGACATTACGTCCTCGAAATCAAAATGGTGGGTAGACGGGAGCCTTATTGAATAATTTTAAAGAATGAGTTACCAAGTAGGATATCGTCCTCATCATTTTATTCTATAATTAGTTATGTGACATCATGATTCTTGTTTCTCGTTTTCTTCACATTTTGTAATTTGTATTATCTGTATCAAAATGCCTGCACGACTTCCTGCGAATAGCAGAAGTTAATACTTTTTTTCTCAACCCAATCAGTCGTATTGGGTAAGACGGATAAGACTTTGAATTATTCTGAAAAAGGTAATGATTAGTTTTATGTTAATGTGTGAGCACCATATGTAAAATTGTGAATAAACGTTTTTTTAAAATGAATTGGATTACTTCGAAACATTTACCGCAACGCCACAATATTCTTTTTTAATAGAAATCTCGTTATATTTCTTTAGTAATACATTGAATAAGTTTGTCCAAAATTAAATTAACTTTTCAGGGGATATTTAAATTTAATTGAGTTCTAAACTGTGATAAGAGAAGAAGTGGAAACTTTTTTATTCCATGTTTTATAACGACATATACAATAAATGCCACTTCTTATGGCTTGTGGCATTCAAACAAAAATGTCAATAGCTTTCCTTAAACTTAAGCAAAATTATTTACATTCCATTATTTTTTCAATGTTTATTGGTAGATAAGAATTCATTATTATTCCATATTAATAATTTCAAAATATTTTTCAACTTGAAGAAAATATTTTCTACACGTTCTTTCACAGTATCTTTGCAAAAGAATACAACTGTCGATCAAAAATAGTGAGTAAAAGTAATAAAAGTTTCCTCTAAGATATATTTTAAAGCTCCAAGTATTTGGCATAAATGTTGCAGGAATTCTAAAATAATTTTAAAAGAAAAGAAAAGATGAATGTAGACGATGTATTAAATTGGAATTTAAAAAGTTTTCTGCTTCTATTTTAATCTAATTTCTTTACTACACATTATTTACATTTTAACTGAATTGTTGCAATTCTAAGCTTCTCCTTAATTTAGTTAAGTAGGAAATTGTGTTGAATACTTTATATCCATCAAAATAAAATGAACCATTTAAGTCAAATATTTTTTTCCCTTATCTTATCCATTTCTTTCAAAATGTAATACATAAAATTTTTTATCTCTTTAAATAAACAAACGACGAACAATAAAATATTTGAACCACTTTCTACCATAAATGAATAATATTTAAAACTATTTTACTTGTTTAACAAAAATATAAGAATTCGAGTCTATTCGGATAATTTTTAAGCAGATATATTTCCTTTCCTTATATTATGAATCAACATCATTCAAATTTTAGAAAAGAAAGAGGTCAGTCTAAAAAGGAAACAGATGAAAATTTCAAAATATATCATTATATTCAAGTATTTTAATGGTCTTATTAATGATTATTCCTTTTCTCACTTGTTTTTTAAGAATGGCCATTTGGAACAAAATGCGTCAAGTTAATTGCTAAATAAAAAATTAAAGAGGAGTCATATTCTAGTAAACATCGTGTATAATATACGTTTATTGTTTTAACGAAACAGAAATATATATGCGCTTAGTTTTGTTTTTTATCCATGTACATATTTTTCTAGCAATTTGCTGTGATATTTACTAATAGCTTGCGGTAAATAATATAAAATTTACTTTTTAACTGTCGAATCCTTTTCCTTCGCTACCTTTTAGAAACAAACCTTGTTAAAAATAAAACTTAGGAGTATAATTAAACATATTTATTTCCTTGAACATATGTATTTAATTAAATGTATACGCGACAGTAACAAGCAGGTATATGTGTTAGGAGTGGGGTTTTGATTGATTGTTCATTAACGTCGAGCTTAGAAGCAACACGGCGGTTATTGTCAAAGAACCTCGTAATTTTGAAACACGATCAAGTGATGATGACGACACCTGAACCAGTTCATCCCATTCCGAAGATTCACACCACGCCAACGGAAAGACTTAGAACCTCGACAGATTTAACGTGCATCATCCCCGCTACACTATGGATTTGTAAAAGGCATCAGGACTTCAAACTCTCACCTCGATGGAAACAACGTCGGCTACGATCTCGCGATCATAACCACTCAACTACCTAGGAGTGAGGAGTAACACCAAAAAAAATAGAAGAATAAAAGATAATTATTCTCCCCAATATTTCATATTAATAACGCTTTTTATGGTGGATACTTTAAAAAAATTATATTTTAAGATAGAACTCGTTTCCATTGTGACCAATTAATTACTCATGACTGAAAAGTCATAAAAAATATTGACAACAGTGAAGCTAAATAGAATTTCATAAATTTTAAAAGAATTTGTTCATTGCATGAGATGTCCATTCAAACACAAATTTCATCATCCCAAAACTTCGTTAAGGAGTCATTGAACACAGATTTTTCTACTTCAAAATTAGAAACGAAAAATTTGTGTTGACATTTGATTCCTTTTTGATTAATTTAAAGGTAAAATTTGGTCAATACTTAAGTATCATGAGCCTTTTTGAACGACTTCGACCGAAATAACACCTATTTCTGGTCACTAAGGCATATTTGATAAATAAATCACGAGAAAAAATCATTGAGTCATTTCTTACTAAGCACATTTGTAACATTCTTTAAAATGATATTTTAAAAAAAAATTGGACTCAATAAAACAGAGACAATTAGCAAAAGTATTAAAAGTAGCTCGATATTTGTAAAAGCATATATATGATATAATTTTAAATAATAAAAGCATAATAGCAGGTGGATTTAAATGAGCCCTTTACAACTCGGTTCGAATTCTCCTTAACGAAGGCATGAAATGTGAAAATCCATTTTTAATGCTTTCGGTGGTACCGCATCTTACAGAACAGGAGAAAAAGACAGTTTTCCCGTGCTAAATCAGTTGTAGTTATGTCACTCAATGTTGGAGCAAGTGTTAATGAACTGAAAAACAAACATTCAAAAACTTCGTCTTTGATACTTAGAAAACCTTATAAAAACAAATATATAACTCAAGATATCAATTTATGGTATTGAGATAATGCTTCGTTCCTTAAATAGTTTTAAAGAGCAAAAGGGTGGTAACTGTTGGTGAGATTATCACCTTCATATTAAGAATAAAATACCTTATACATATATAAATGAAATGTTATTTTATGCTTCTGTATACTTTTAAGCATTTTATTTAATTTACTTCATTTTTAGATAGTTAATCCCTAGAAATTAATATTTAAAATATGAAACATTAAACATAGGGAAGCTCAGTTTGGTTTTCTAAGCATAAAACCAAATATATAATAAGTAGAAAGTCAAAATAAGTGAATTAAATATAATGAAAAATTAATTAATTATATTCTTTTTTAACTTTGTACAGATTCTATTTTCCTAATGAATTATTACTCATGTCATTGCCAATCTCGCTATTTATTGAGCCCCCCCCCCCCCCAGTTTCGTGTTTTAGCAAATTGAATAATTCTGAAGTATTTTAATTCGGGCTTTTTTATCCTGTCATAGGCAGAATCAAAGTTGCATGTAAAAAAATTTCTAATAACCCTACAGCGCTTACCTTAATTTTCTTTTAGTAAATTAATTTTAATTAAAGCTGATATTATCTTTCTTTGAATACACAGACTAATCGTCATTTAGCGCAGAGAATTTTTAAAGTATACAAGATTTTATATTTATATACATATATATAATTTTTTAAAAAAAATTTATTCAATAGATAGATTGGAAAACATCAATACATTATTTTCAATCGAATCTATTAATAACTCGTCTTCTTCGAAATACAATAAATGTTGCTCCGTTTTTTTCTGATTTTGAGTGACTTTTACATCATGAATGTAACTGAATAGAAATTTTTTTATCTAAAAAAAATCCTTTTACTGAAAAGAAACCCAATAGCTTTCTGTTTCTTTCATGGAAGAAAAAAAAATGAAAAAGGAATGGTTCCAACAAATAAGCATCGTGTTACTCCCACACACATTCATTCAAAAAGTAGCTGGAAATTCTATTTTAAGACTTATTATGAAGATTCTTCTAAAAAATGGATGTATGTTTTAAATAAGAGCCACATTATATGAAGAAACTCAACGCTAAAAAAATTATGTGCTCTTTATTTCAAAATTCATAAGCAAGGAAGCAAAAATACTTTATTAATTATTTTATTCTTTATCAAGTTTTCAGTAGCAGTAAGTTTTTCGAAAATTAATAGAAATTTATTAAAGAGAAGGAAACAAAATCAATGCTTCACAAAATTTAAAGATACCAACTTTCTAGTTTTTTTGTCGGATAAGAACTTAAAATAACATTTATACCTAATTTAACTTTCTCTAAAATTTAAAACATTAAATGTAATTATTTTTTTTCAAAAGAATATAATTGTCTTTAAAAAAAATTGTGGTTGTACTAAACGGTTTCCTTATATTGAAAGACTGTTACTATATATATATATATATATATATATATATATATATATATATATATATATATATATATATATATATATATATATATATATACATATTAAATTGGTACTTAAATGTAAATAAACACCAATACATTTCAATCACAAACAAGTTAGGTAGTAATCCCAATAATTGAAAAATGATCTGTAGCAAGAGAAATTTTAAAAAATATACAAATTAAACATTGCAAACAAAGAAAATTAAATAAAAATATATGTGCTAATTTAACTGTAAAAGAAAACATTGTATACTATAGAAATTTTCAAAAGAAATTAAATTAATCGTAAAATCAAAATAATAGTTATCAAAATTTTCAAAAAAAGATAAATTCAAAATCTGAAAAAAACCAATATTTAAGGGGAAGCAAAAGGATGGAGTATAATATACTTGTAATTGATGTTGTAATAGGCTGCAGACTTTCAGACTGTGTTATACTAAAATTAATGGTCAACCTGTGCCCAATAAATGCATTATATTATATTAAAAGTGTTCATAAGATCAAAAGTACTATTAATCAGAGATCAAAAACAAACAAGCTCAACGTAATATCCTTTAAGAAGAAAACAACTAAACAATCCCAAAGAAATTCAAACATATCTTAAACATAATACAATACAAACTAAACCACAATACAAGAAAATTTTACAAGATCATAGCAACATAAGAAAACATTGAGCCAACAGGGCTGACATATTAGGCTAATGAAGCGATGAATAAGATGACAACGTCATCTACCAAATAGTGTTAGAACTAAATAAAAACCCGAATACAATCACAAATATTTTTAAAAAATAAAAACTTGTTAAAAACAAAACAAAACACAGAAAAAATAATTAAGAAAAAAAAATAGTATTTTAAACTAAATAAAAAAATAATTTATAATAAAAAAAAATTCATCTAAATTTTCATTTAAAAAATTAATCTATTTCATAATTTTTATGTTTTAAATTTTTTTAAAAAAATTAGTAGGGTAATCAGCCATTTCGTATGTAATACAGAAATTATTTAAATTATTTTAGAATTTAAATAGCATATTAACTAATTCAATATTTCTAAGCAAAGAGCTATATAATACATTTCTATAAATATTCAAGCCTTAATTGCTTGCAAAGAAAGGAATTTTATTAATTGAGAAAATAATTATCTCTCTTGTCAACATATTACTAATAATCCTATTACCCACAATTTTTAAGTCTAAACATCTAAAAAATAGGTTGTTGATAAAGTATTATGATGACCCATACTTAATTCCTAAATCTGTCTGAGATTTTCAATGTAAGAAATATCAATAATAGTGAAAGATTATTCTTCTGAGTTCTGCACAAGCAAACTTCAATTAAAATGTTACTTGAACCAACTATTTTAATTCAGTAGACTAATATATTTCATACTTAATTCTGCGTACATTTAAATTTGAATGCTCTAAAACAAAGACATAGAAAGCTGCGCCTATTTATTAATAGTTATTTATTTGTTTACAGTAATAGTTAGTATCTTTAGAAAGAGGTTTCGATGTAATTTAATCATACTTTTTCATTCCTCTTGGAGCAATATCGTTCATTGAGTAAAATCTGCTTTTGGTAAAATAATACATCCCTGGTTTTAAAAATATAGCTTAATGCAAATTATTGATGAAAGCTCCTGTTTTCTAATAGAAAGATTTAAAATTAAAAATATTCTTTCAATATAATCTTTTTTCACGAGCCTAATTTTCTTAGACAGATTTATCCTCTGTTAAATAAATAAAAATGACATTGAGTGATACCAAAATAACATTACGGCTATATGAATAATATATCAAACAAAATAGAGGTAGAATTTGTTTATTATCGATAGCTGAAAAATAATCATGCTACAAAGTTAAATTATTTTCTGTTAACAAGCATGCCTTTAAAGAAATCTATTTTAATAAAACTTTATAGCCAATACTGATTTTCAGTATGGATTGTAATGTTATTTATTCCATTCATTGATTTAGTATTTTTACTGTGCAACCACGGTAGCAAAAGCGACAAAATAATTAGCAACCTCGTGTCGGAAAGGTTCAAATTTTGGACAACAATTATCATTTTACAACTGATGCAGTGATGGTCCCTTAGCTCTTAGATTTTTATCTTCACCATAAATAAGTATTTTTACATCTTATAGTTCAATTCAACGGCCACATAATCCCACAGGAACATAGCCAACAACGAAAGAATCTCACTCTTTTCTGGCGGAGTTCCGGGAATCGGGGGAAGTTCTTATTCTAGCTGATAAGTGGCGCAAGCAGAGTTGTTAGAAGGATTTCTACCTTTCATTAGAGAACCACCAAAAACTCTCGATATTTCTCAGTAGACTGCGTAGTGATTTCCAGCATTCAACAGAAAGAATCGAATAACCCAAAAGTTCCCTTTGCAAAAGACTCTATCATTTTTGTTTCTCCGAGAAAAGGGGAGGTAGCTCTCTTCGACATTTTCAACCATTTGACCGGTCGCCAAAATTGACTTTTTTGTTATTTAACTAATATATTTTAATTTAAATAACAAACTAAACAATAAAAAAGCCAAATTTGGCTTTTCTAATTTCATCTCATCATGCGCTAATACTTTATTTTCCTGTTAAGTTCTCGAAAAAATAGAATTATTCAAAATGAATATTAATTTGCGTAAAGTAAGCGTACTTTCAGGTCCAGGGTCCTCAGAAGCAATTACTAACAAAAAAAGAAAATGCCTCTTTAAATTCCTAATGCATTTTTATATTCACGAGCAAAACATTCTGTAGTACAAAAATGTTGACATAGTTATCAACAAAAAGAACAAAAATAAGTGATTCGGCTATAATAATCAATTATTAAATTAAATATTAAAATCAGATCTAACGATAAATTATTAAAATAGACAATAATATTCAGTTTGTATATTAAAATAAAAGTACTCGATAAAATAATTAAATTAAACCTACTTTAGCAATGTAAATATATCTTACGCAAACTAAATGTAAATGTTATAATCATAATGTATTATAATATGAATCTTTGAACCTAACATCATATATCCTTTACTTTATGTCCACGCGCTTTTGTTAATATCATTTTCACAAAGTAACGACATGTTTGAACAAATTAAAAACCCTTCTATGCAACGGACTTTTAATCGCTTCAAGATTGGAAAGGGTGTATTTGGTTTAATGTTGTTAGTTAAGTGTAAAGTAGTGATTGTCATTGTACCAGAATATATTTACATGAATGGAGACTGCGTCACAAAACGTAGTCAGTAAACTACTCAAAGTACCATACTGTTTTATTGTAAAAAGTACTTTATTCAAATTCCGTCAATTCTTATCAAAACTGAAAGAGTATGCATCACATATGCTAGACATTGACGATGTTATCAAGAGATACTGATCTTCGATTGTTTAAATGTACGTTATTGTTTTGGTATACTCTCTGAAATATGTTATTTCTCCACTCTTCGTTTTGCTCAGCATCATTATTTTCCAAAGCGATGACATCTCTCGTATTCACAACACCTCCATTGTCCACGGGTCTATCAATACGGATTACGTTACCTAATACAAGATAATTGAAACTGTAATATGCATTAAAATTTTGAAACATATAAGTGTATTATAACATATATAATTGATTTAAAGATACAAAAGCATGATCTAAAAGAGATATTCAAGTTAGAATTTATATTTTTTCTCAAGTTTATGTTAAGTAGATTGGTTAAACTCAAGCAACAATGATGGTTCACAAAATACCTGTTTTTTTACAACGCATGGTGTTGATAAGAAGTTGGTGTTACTGGTGTTGTTGGTGAAGAAAATAAGAAAAGTGCCTCACTCATTTATCTGAAATGCGCGATTTACTGTACATTTTTCACCATAATCTCCATAATGATTGAAATATTTATCATTTTATGATAGGAGTTTATATGTTACCGGTATTTAAAAAAATCTGTATTTTAACTTTCGATTACAATTTCGGATCTCATTTTATGAAAGAATGGTTCATCAATGTCTTTTCTTTTGAGATTGAACGTGGGAATACTTCAAAAAAATACAAATTAACTCTTAATTTTTTTTTCTTCAATTTTTTTCAGAATTATTTCTCGTGAATAAACCTAACATTAAGTTGTCATTTTAGATGAGTTTTGTTACTTATTCAATTACAGTTGAACAAACAGATTTCTTTTACACGATTTAATATTCTTTCTATTCCAGTTTAAATCTTATGCACCGATGCATATCATATAAAATTATGAATCCTTTCCCTCATTAAGAAATACTTTCTGACAAAAACTTGTCGATGATATTGGTGAATTTTTCAGACGACTTGGCTATCTGGATTATTAAATTCAGTATTAAACGTCTGAAAATTCAATCACAGGGAACTCTTTAGCTTCGACCTCTCATTTTCTAAGTATGTGCGGATCTTAAGAACCCAAGGTACCAGAATAATCTTTCCTATCTTCCATGGGGCTTACAGTCTTTCGTAAATATAGGTAACGTATCCAAGGAATACCCTAGAGATTTCCCCCCTGTTTCGACACTACTTGTTATCGACGAATTCGATATTTGCTCAATAAGTCCCGAGAAATTCAAAAAGAAGGTCCTCGTAGTATCGACATTGGTTTGTTTTTAGTAAGCATCAAGATTCACTAGACAGCTGTCAAAGTCTCATTTACTCGTGTTCGCGATCATGACTCCTTTTGCAGCTCAAAAACTCTTCGTCTTAACTTCTCCGGTCGATGAGATCACCCTCGCCGTTTATGGAGCAGATTCACTGAAAGCAACCCAATGTTTTTATATTTCTTTTATTTCCGGTACATAATGAGGAATTCAGGTCTCCCCGACGTTGACAACTCGATACGGAAGCAATCAAATCTTGATGAGGCAGCAAATGACTACTAAATAAAAACTAACTTATAAATAAATGTAATATTTGTTTCGGCTCCATTTAACAGATGGTAGCTCCCAATGATAACAACAAATTATCTTAATGATGCCATCTGTCTTCAAATACTAGTACTTTTTGAACCACATTCGTACTTATCTTTTTCTTTCCTTTCTTCACCGAACTTCTATACCGGAAAATAAACAGTTATATCGAGTATTTACATGTTACACTTGATTATTTAAAACTTAACGATTGTTGGCAAATAAAACTAAGCAACCTATATGTAAGCAAAAGGTGGTTGAGACACTAATGAGGATAAAATTTCTATTTGGATTTATAACAATCCAATCGATTAAAGCTCTTTTAAAATTCTCTAGCAACAAGTTCTTGGACAGAGCGAATACTAATTAGACTCAGAGTAAAATTGTCTAAACTTTAAGTGAGTTCTATAAGCAAATTATTTATACCCGAAAGATTACAATTGAACTTATTCCATAGAACGCTCACCGTCTTGTATATTGAACCTTTTGCCATTTTAAATAACACATTAAATGAACAATATTTGTTTATATTAAATAGAAATTAAGATGAATGTTTAATTCATCTTATTTTCCATTATTTTTATTACTTCATTTTTAATAAAAAATTTCTACTGCAACTGATGAAATGTATCACACTCGTCAAAAAATTTAACAGTTCTTCAAAAACGAAATATACTAGGATAGAATATTTCTGGCACAAAAAAAAGAAATGTGATAGTATTCCGAAATTTTTTATTTTACTTTCAGTATGAATGAATTGTCCTTAAAAGTTACTTTATGCGGGTTCTTGTGAATCATCTGAAAAAAATAATTTTTTGTTATTTTTCTAATATAAATACATGGCTGACAATTTCTTACCATCTCTCAACCATGATCCTCTATTGTTAATTCGCCCCGTTTCTTCTGGAGTAGGAATGGTCAAGTTGTTTCTCATTTTCCTTCTTCCACCACTCCCCGTATATCGTCTACGCATGGGATCCCACCGTGGTACAGAGGGCACAGGCTGGGGAATAGGCCGAAGCCAAAACGCTTCTTTGTCGGTAAACTTCAAAGCTGTATTCATCTACAATGTATAAATGCATTAACAAAAGATAATTGCATAAAATTGCATAAGACAACGTCTATGTAAATATCATTGACGAAAGGTGAGACCTTGAAAATGATTCGAATGTTTTTCAATCGAACTAAAAAATAGTCAGCCAATAATGAAACTTAAAAATAAATCAAGTACAGCACACCAATAAAAGAGTCAATAGTTTAAATCTTTAAGTCCTTGTCTTTTAAGAATTCAGCAATGAAACTATTGGTTGTTTTACTGATGTTGGTCTTATAAGCAACAGAGTACTTTAAGAGACAGACCTCCTATTTTTAAACATCTGTCAAATAAAAAGAACGACACCTGAGCTGACTACTCCCATTCCAATCTTTTACACCACACCAATGCTCTCGACCATTCCCACTTGGCTGCCGTAGTCACAGTAATGGATCCACGGAATTCGGAAAAAGATTTTGGAACAATGTTTTTAGTTATTTAAAAATTTTCAATTGATGCTAAAATCCGATAATTTTTCTTTAAAAAATTAATTAAAAATGTATAAATAAAGCATAATATCTTTAAGTCCTTTGATTAACGTACCCATAGATGAAAAACTTGCAAACTTATGATGCTCAAACAAAGGTGAGAATATTACTGATATTATATAAACATGTGTATGAAAATTATACTGTTAATGCATAGAATGATATATAAGAGATATGCACTTGATCCCAAAATCGAGACAATTAAACAAAATACTGTACAATTAGACAAATACAATGCAACTTCAATAGTGCATCGGATCACCTCGTTTTGACATTTATGCCGCAACACGGTCTGGCATTGAGTTGAATAGACGTCGGATGTGGTCTTGAGGCAGATGGGTTGACAAATCTTGAACAGTCACCTCCAAATCATATATAGAGTGACACGGCAGTATCTAGAGCTTCCGTTGGCCCCACATATGTTCTATAGGAGACAGATCCGCTAAGTGGGAAGTACGTTACGTTCAGACTCCGCATGCAAGAGTCTGAATAATTATGACGTAGAAAATTTTGAGCTTCTGGAGAGATATGCGGATTACCATTAATTTGCGGAAAAATTACCCTTGGAAGAACATTTAGGAAAGCCCACGTGGTTTCGAAGAATGCTTTCAACATTGCGCTGGCCCATTACGGTTACATGTAACACGATTGGGCTGGACTTGCTATCCTAGGCTATGGCTCTCTAAACCATTACGCCTGCCATGAAGGCAGTGTATCAAGTGACAATGTGAGTGGAATTGTACCGCTCACCAGGGTGCCTCCACACTCGTACCCGGCTATCATCTGTCCCCAAAACGAACTGGGACTCATTACTAAACACCGTGTTTGCCAATATGCGGCATTCTACGTCGTCTGGCTTAGCACGACTGTGGACGGAGTTGCCAATATTTCGGATTGAGTATAAGAGTATATTTCGGATTTGTTAAAGGCTGTACACGAAAAGGGCGCTTGGATTACAGATTCGCTTCCGCAAGGCGTCAGTAAATGGTTTGTGGAACAATCAGCAACCCTACATCTGATTGTGTCGTGGAACGAGTCACTGCAGGATCCACGAACGCTGCCGCATGGTCTTTCGATCCTCTTGCCTCATTGTCTTCCCAGTAGCTACAGACCCGATTCTCCATGCGTGCGTACCATCTCGAGTATACTTCTCCCAACATCTTCTGACGGTACACTCTTAACGAGCAATACGGCGCGTCGACCAGCCTTTTGTTTTCATGCTGATGATCGGGACCCTTCCAAACTCGCATAACTGAGCGAAATGTCTTCTTAATTACATATCAACCTGGCATTCTTCGCACAATAAAGACCTCCTAAAGTCAGAATGAAGTTGTCACGTTTATGAATCTTTTCCTATGCCCCTGTTTATAAAAGATCCCCTTTCTTGTTACAGCATCACAACATGGTGTGTGAATCTGCGTATTGACAAGAAACATGGATCATTTTTATATAGGACATCATTCAACTACTATGGAAATTTCGCGATTGTTGCTCACTTCCTTCTGGGTTCGCTACTTTCGATATTCTTGAGTGCATAACAAAAGAAGATAAAAAGTGTAAGAAGAATAAAGCGCATTCCGAATATATCTTCACAAAAGGTTCAATCAGTGCTTAATGAGATTGGAGGAAGAGGATGGGGTAAGAGACTAGAGACTGTTTGAACTGCATTTTTTGTATTGACGTGAAAGAGATGCCAAGATATTTATCATTCAACGTTTGCGATTAATAATTCTACTTCTTTTTTAATGGAAATATGAAATATTTTTTAAAAAAATAGGGCAATAGATTGCTTTATTTAGATGAGACGGATAAGTTCTTTTATTTCAGGTAAAAGAGAAGGTTTGGACGCGATATTTTCATCATCAGAAGAAAGGGTAAGTGAATCATTTGAAATTTCATTATACATTTCTGCTTTTTTTTCCTGTGCTATTTACAACTCTTATAAGTTGTGAGTTTGAATCATGGTGATCCTAAGGACCCTTCATGTAGCAGGAATAATGCACTTTAAATCTATCGAAGCTCCAAGTCTTCCCGTTGGTGTGGTGGGAAGTTTGGAGAGGGTAAACGATAGCACAAGTGTAGCCCTAGTTACTTGACTGAGGTTCAAAATTTGGATGTCCGCTACCAATTCTCTCGTGTTACTTCTTTGCGCGACGGTAATAACCATTTCGTCCATTCCTATACTCTTCCCGCGTGTTGGTGGATGGAAGGGCAGATGGTTTGAAATATGAACAGAAGGAATTGGATATTTTGTAAAGAGGACTATATAAGAACCATTGCAGGTGCAACATCAAGTTAGTAGATTCTTAGGTTTCTTTTTGCACTCCGGATTGTCGTAATTTTTATCACACTTGATACAGAGGGGAGGAGAGGGAAGGGAGGGTATATATGATCATCGTAAAATGACAGACATCAGAACTATTGATTATATATTACGCGCTTGTGAGGTGGCTCAATTTTTAAGCTTAAATTTCCAAAAATTATTTTTTTAGGTATCTTTATTAAGAGTGATTAAAGAAGCTGTACTAGGAAAAGAGGGAATTTGTAGTTGCTACATTTTGATTTGAGATTGTAGTATGATTTAATTTTTAGATTTTGGCTAGTTAGTTCATTAATTATATCTTCAGCGTTGCAATCAATTTGAATACCTCTAACTGTTTTCTGGTTCGGTATTTCGAACATAAAGGCTCTAAGTTTATTTTTATCATCAACAAATTTTTGTATTGCTCTGTTGACTTCAAGGGATTGAGGAAAATTTTTTAAATTAAGCCCTATAATTTTTTCAGTCATATTTTCATTAGTAAGGATTTTCATTTCTTTCAAGATTTTTTTGATATTTTGTGCAAAAGCTGTTGTTATAGAGGAGATTTTCCTACTTTACAGAGCTATAGTTTCATTAATTTCGGAGGAGAGATCATATTCCGAATCTGAATTCATAGGACTATCTTTTTCCTCAAGGATATCAAATTTATTTGCTAGATTGATACTTTCAGTTAATTTAAATTTTTTAATATCAGTTTGAATTATTTTTTTGATATAGAGATTTTTTTTTCTTTTATTCTTTGCTGGAATAAAGTCTGAATCAGTTAACTTATCTTTGGAAATCATAGTGATTTCGTTCGGGTTTTCAAATGACATGTGGATGACATTTTATTCAAGAATAGCTTGGTGGTCGAAATATCTACCTTGTTTGCCAAGCAGAGGTTATTCCCAATATTGCGAAATTCTTCAGTATTATTTTTTTAAATTTCATTTTCTAAACTATCAATTTCTTTTATATTTTCTAGTACATTATTCGTTTTATTTTTAGCTAATGAATTTAAGGATATTATTTATGTAATAACTAATTAATTTTTGCATTTTCCCTAGGTTTAATCTTAATCCATGGAATTGGTGGGAAGGAAGTCCCGTACATCCTGAGGCAGTGACTTGTTCTTAGGCTTCATTGAGGATTTTTCAAGATCGCGGATATTTGGAGTACTCATTTTTTTCTAGGAGCTTAGAAAATTCAGCGTTTGAGATTCTATAACTAGTAAGGCTGACAATTACTTCCACTGATGTTACATTGCATATTTCTTCAAACTCTGGATAGAATTTGTAACCGCCTCCCCCTCATTACTTAAAACTGCAGTTAGCATAAAGTTGAATTAAATAGTCAATAAAGTCAAAATTACAATAGAAAAGACGTCAAAAAATGCACGCGTTGTTTATTAAGTCTCTTTACAGATTATGCAAGATCGCTCTGTCTCACATAACACTGACCATGCCTGAATCTTAGCTTAGGATTACACAATAAAATTCTATTTTACCAACTCACCCGCTTTGAATGAGACCCTTCTCGAATACTGCAATTCGATTTCTTTTAAAACTTACTCTAAACAGAAGTCACTTCAAACTGATTTTAATTGCAGATGATCAACAGCAACAATTCACTCCAATTTTTAACTTAATAATATCTACGGTTACGGACTATCAGCTATCTCTTTCCATTTCAGTTCTTACATATTATGATCCATAAATCAATTCCTTACACTCCCTATCTGCACCTACTTTGCGTGATAACGCTTCATTTGATTGGAAATTAGTTGGAATTTTCAATATGAATTCAGAATGTAACCCCAGATGTTAGTTGAAGGAAAGTGCGTGAATAGCCCAATGTTACAAACTTAAAGATAGTTAGTAATCCAAATTCGAAAGAAGTCTTGATATAGTTTGTGCATCAGTAAAACAATGTATGCATGAGAGAAAACAGCGCTGAATAAGTCAGTGAGCGTATGGTATCAGAGAGTCGATGTGAACTTATACTAGCAATCGTACCGCTGATCAATTTAACGAAGATGAAGCTATCAAGATAATAAATATAAGTAAAAATAATTTCGAAATAAAGCTTTTATTTAAATATGGATTAAAAAGTACAAAAATAATTTTTAAATGTAAAATGATACATAATTTACATGAGTTTGAAGTTCGTAACTGAGATGCCTAGATAATTACCGATAATTTGAATACTATGGCTACTTAGTTATATTTGAGATCATGAGGAGTATTAAAGCCTTATGCTTATATAAGTTATAATAATATTTCATTTTTAAAAATTTCTTTTTACACCTTTTAGCTCACCTTTAAATAAAAACTTGGTTTAAAAATGCTTTACTTACATTTATTTAATACTTTTTAGTTAGAAAATTTAAAAGATTAAAAAGCAGTTACGTGAGTTGTATTTGTGAGCAAAACTGGAACTCGTTTGGACGTTATTAAGTCCAGAGCCAGACATCTGCCACCCCGTTAATCTGACATTGCTTGAGAATACCATAGTATAGTACTTTCATCGGAGTTATACGTGTTTGCAAAATTTCAGCTCGATCAGGTGATAGGAAGTGGGTTAAAATTCGAGTGAAAATTTTGAACTCTCTAGAAAGGCAAACATGTTAACGTAGCAAATTAATTAAAAGCTTGTAATAAAAAAATTAAGGAGCAAGTGCCAGCCATCGTTGCAGATTACTATCAGAAGTGTTTCTAACTATGAAATTACTGTTTGGACAAAGGTATTAAATATAATAGAAAGTAATTTGAAAGTGATAAGGCTGTTTAGTAAATAAAATCGTAGCTTTTAAAGAAATTCAGGAGTTAATGGTGTGGGGAGGGGCTATATACCTCCTCGTATCTCTATACATTCATTTTTTTTTCCTATTATGTTTCTTAAATGTATAGCTGAATCGAAATACTTACTTCTGAAACAAAATAACCATCAGCACGCAGACTGAATTTCCGATACTTGAACCCTATAGGAGTATCATGAGTATACACTATTGATTTATGTCGATTTCCCATCATCACACTCAGTTTCACATAGCTGGCAAAAACGACATCTGTAATCACATATAGTGTCCGTACTCCACGCAAATCTAAAATTCAGTAAGTGAAATATATATAATATATTTAAAATTTAATAAAATAATAATAAAAAAGGGATAGCACTTTTTTAAACAGAAAATAAAATTGCAATCCTATAAATTAGTGAAAAAATTATAAGTGTTTTATAAAATGTATTCAAGGCTTCTCTACTTTTTCAATGTTTCATAGTCCGTGACAAAAAAATGTGTTGATTAACTTTTTATTAACTGTACAAATAAGTATTTTCACAACTATTCTACAACTAATCTTCAAAAAAAATTTATTTCTAATGCAATGGGCATTTTTTTTGAAAATAATTCATGATTTGTAACTGAAAATGGAGAAATATATTAAGCTCCAAATATTACATATAATATTTAATTGGATTTTCTTAGAGTATTTTTTTATAATAGTACTGCTGTCGATAACGCCTTTGATATTTTATAATACCAAAACTGGTCAACTAAACTTAGATTGAGTGGCAATTGCTTTGATAAATATCTTAATGTAAGTAAATTAATTGCATTTACAATACCATAGATAATTCGATTGACATTGTTTCTACAAATCAGATCAATAATTGCAATAATTTCTAAATAAAGAGTCATGTCAGTAGTCTGACTACAAATGTGTATCGAAAAGTCTTAGCAAAATGTTACAGTAAATAAAATTCGAATAGAAAAACAAATTACTTACAAACATAAAGACAATAAACAATAAATGTGAGCGCGCGCGCGTGTGTGTGTGTGCGTGTGCGTGCGTGCGTGTGCGTGTGCGTGCGTGCGTGTGCGTGTGCGTGCGTGTGCGTGCGCGTGTGTGTGTCATTCAAATTTATATATTTTAAACGTTAAGACGTGTCATTAGAATTCGGAACCAAATCATTTGAATATTAATTCCTATACTGAGAAAGCTAAATAAATTTTATTTAATTTATAAAGCTTCGAATACACACTTGTTTCATTTATTTCATGAAATTATTTATTCGGAAACTTTTACGATTTTTAATAGAAATGTATTGCTTTGATTGAATGCTTATTAACATTTTATTTAGAATTAACAGGAAGGCTATGACGATGGATCTGAAAATTTGGAGTCTCGGTGAAGTGGCGAGGACGACACCTGAGCTAGCACCTCCCCCCCCCATTCTCCAAACATCCGCCCTATTCGAACGGGAGGGCTTGAAGCCTCGACAAATTTAGCGTTCCTCAGTTCCGTTGCACAGCGAGAGAAACTTATTGTAAAAATATACTTCAAAACAACCTTAGTTATATTTTTATTGAGAAATAAAGATATAAAACTAGTTAGCGAAAAAATATTTCTGTATATTTAGACGAAATTACATATATTGAACACATTCATTAAATTTTGCTGCATTATTTTCTTTCTCAATATTAATCATACGAAATTGATAAAATTTGTTCAAAATGTATACGAGGAATAGCAGCTGTTGAGAAATCAATTCCACTTTATCATTTTTAATAAAAAATCAACGTATTTATTTGCGCTTCAACCGAAGAGTAACATATCAAATGCTGTTTTTCGCTGCTCCGAGTTACAAGATGCGGCCTTTCCTAACTCGCGTTTAAAAGAAAATATTCACCGAAACTTCTACCATAAGTTATGAATTTTTGCCCCATTTCAGAATTTAGAATCGATATTTAATGACAGGTTTGTTGTCTTGAGCTTTCTTAAATTCAAAGAAAGGTGTAATTTCTGTCCAAAAGACCCTTTAATTTAACGTTATGGATTAATGGCATTTTGAAGCTT